>CABHPR010125031.1:577-41695 GCA_902168415.1 Peromyscus melanophrys
ACACACACACACACACACACACACACACACACACACACACACACACACACACACAGAGGCATATGTGTCCATAAACACACAATAAAATCAAGTCAGGCATGGTGGCCCACACTTGTAATCTCAGCATTTGGGAGGCAGATATAGGAAGCACAACAGCAAAAGGTTATCCTCAGCTACCTAGATAAGCTGGAAGCCAGCCTGGGCTACATGAGACCATCTTTTTAAAACAAAACAACCAAGCCTACCAAATAACAGCAAGAACTGGCTTAATGTCTTTGCAGAAAACAGTGACATGAAAGTCACTCTACCAGGCCACTACTTGATACCCTCTTCAGTAAAGCGAAATACATTGTTATCCAGATTCAAACCTCACATTTGACAGTAGCTAATCTCTTCTGATGTCAATTTCTTCCACTTCTGTCTTAGTGTCTTCTGCTTTTGCTGTGATAAAATATTCTGACAAAAATAACTGAGGAAGAAAGGATTTATCGTAGCTCACAGTTCCAGCTACATGTGGTGGTTTGAATGAGAAAGGCTCAACAGGCTCATGGATTTGAATACTTGGTCACCAGAGAGTGGCATTATTTGAAAGGATTAGGAGATGAGGCCTTGTTAGGAAAAATGTGTCAATGGGAGTGGGCTTTGAGGTTTCAAAAATCCATTCCAAGCCCAGAGTGTCTCTGTCTCTCTCTGGTCCCCCCGTCCCGCCGCCCCCCCCAGCCTGGGGATCTGGATATAGAACTCTCAGCTACTTCTCCAGCATCATGTCTGCCTACGTGCCGCCATGCTCCCCACCATGATGACACGGACTAAACCTCTGAACTGTAAGCCAGCCCCAATTAAATGTTTTCCTTTATAAGAGTTGCTATGGTCATGGTGCCCTTTCATAGCAACGGAACACTCACTAAGACAGTATAGTTCATTATGGCAGAGAAGACAGGGCAGCAGAAGCTTAAGATAGCTGATCCTATTTCATCACAGCCAGAAAACAGAGAGAGATGAATGTGCACATGTGGGAATGTTCCTGCCCACAATTAAAACAGATCTTCACACATTCATGGACATGATCAAGATAATCCCTCATAGGCATGCCCAGAGGCCCATTTCCCAGGTGTCTCTTGATCCTGTCAAGATGACAATTAACATTAACCATCATAATTTCTAAATAAAGATGAGTGAGGCCAACATCACTGGACCACCTCAAGTACTACAGTGAAAAATAAATGAGTAATGGGCAAAACCCACTGAAAAGTATTACACAGACAGCAAGACTGTTCTGATATACCACTAATAGGTCACATAAAATTCCTGGCTGGTTTCTTCCCCCAAAATTTCCCAAACTAGGGTAAAGGCACAGACTTTCAGAATAGCATTCCAAATGGTCTGAGGAGCGTAATAAAATGCCTCAATGGTTGTTCATGAAATCTGTGTCTTTGTCCCTTTTCACATAACAGAATGCTTCTTGATTACAGAACAAAATAAAACACCACATATCATTTTATAGGTACTTAGTAATTCTGAGTGGTAATAGCCATTTCAGGCCATCTCTAATGTATGTTTCATGTACTAATTCCTCACTTCATTTAAAAATACACCAGTTTTTCTTTCTTTTTCTTTTTTAAAGGCTGGGCCTCATATAGCCCAGTTGGGCCTCAACTTCCGTATGCAGCAGAGGATGATCTTGAACTTCTGATCCTCTTACCTCCACCTCTTGAGAGATGGGATTATAGGTGTGCACCACCACATCCAGTTGTGGTACTGGGGATCAAACCCAGCACCTCACGTATGCAAGGCGAACATTCTACTGACTTAGTCATATCCCCAGCCTTCTTTGTCATTTCAAATAGAGGAGTTTCCACAGCCCTAATATCTGGTATCTTGTCCAAATAAACACTTTAAAAATAGTGGCTGTTCCAACAACTTTATGAGGTAGCATGTCAGTCAAGACAGTGTGCTATGAAGCCATTTCCCAGGTTAGTTTTGAATTATGTAGGCCTTCCCACCTGGGAAAGGAGACTCAATGAGAAACTGCCTAGATTATGATGGTCTGTGGGCATGTCTGGGAGAATTACCTTGATTGCATTAATTGATTTGGAAAAAAACATGCCCACTGTTGGTGGCACTATTTACTAAGGAAGGGAGTTTCATGATATTTAAGAATGGAGAAAGCATGCTGAGCATTAGCATACATGCATCAATTCTCTGCTCTCTGGTCTTGATTATGGATGTAATGTGACAAGTTCTCCCAAGCTCCTGCTGATTTAAATTCCCTGCCAGGATGGTCTGTAACCTGGAATTGTTAGCTAAATGAACTCTCTCTCTCTCTCTCTCTCTCTCTCTCTCTCTCTGTCTGAGTATTTGATCACAGTGTTTAACTGTGAACACTCCGTGTGCATTGGCCACTACCCTTTCCAGTTCCCTGTTTAATGTTCTCTTCATGATTCAGTGGTGTTAGTTTGTATTTACTGTAAGGGCCAGTTAGTCCCAAGAATGATGACATGCATGATGTCAGGCATTAATGTTCTGCTGAATGTCAACTCCTATCTCCTAGAAGTGAATAATCTTGCTGTAGATATATTTTTCCTATATTCTAGAATACAGGCAAAGTTGAGAGCTTTGTCTGTATCTTTAAAATTCAAACACACATAATACCCTTAGGCAGCCAAATCATATTATACGATACAAGATTTCAACATTCCGGCACACTGCCAGAGCTTAATGGCCAGCTAGACACAAAGTAAGGAAATGGGTCTGCATTAAATCTACAAATAAGTCAGCAATCAATAACCCAGCACTACAGTAAAAATGATGTGCCCTTAAATTGCTTCTAGCACCACCCTTCTAACTCTAGCTCAGCTTCAGAAACTGATCAAACAAGAAGTTGTACACAACCTATTCTGCACAAGTGCAAAATCTGTCGTTTTGAACTAAAAGCAGCTTTTGGTTTACACACAAGTCTTACCATGCAACTACAGAGCAGCAATCTGAGAAATAATAGGCTGTGCTTTGCACAGTGAATTAAACTGACAGCTCAGCAAGCAGAAAACAAGAGCAAGGAGGCAGCACCTGGAGCATAACTGGATGAGCAGGTTTGGTCCTCCTGGAAAACTCTCTGCCCAAACCCAGCAGGGCTTTGCATCAAGGTTTGGTTGCCAGTTTTTTACTCAGTCAACATTATTTTATGATTAAGTTTCTTTAAAAAAAAAAAATGAGCAAGACCTACCACATCCTTTCAAAAGGTGGCACATCTGACCTGAGAAGATGGCTCAGTGGGTAACAATGCTTGCTGTGCAAGCTTGAGGACCTGAGTTCAAATCCCCAACACCCACACAAAAATCTGGGTTCGGCCATGCACACACCTGTAAGTTAGCCCCCGCTCTCCCACTGTTAGGACAAAGACAGGTGGGTCTCTGGGGCTTACTGGCCAACACCCTGGCCCCAGTTCAGTGAGATCCGGCCTCAAGGAAGTAAGGCTGAGAGTAATAGAGGACATCTAATGTCCTCTGGCTCCATGCATGCATAGATGTATGTGCCTATATACACATACAATTTAAATTAAAAAAATAAAATAAGATGGTATATCTTTCTCAAAATATTTATGGTAGTAAAAACAGATGGTTTATTAAGAAAGGAACAACAGTCCTGAGAATGGAGATAGGTTAGTGAGCAGAAAAAGACTTAAAACACTTCAACTGCACACTCCACTACCTTTCCTCCTTTAAACACACCTTGAACGTCTACTCCTTTACTTTAATTATCTTAGTCTATAAATGAAATTCAACATCTAGGGGGCTAAGACCACAGTACAGTCAACAGACTGGAGTTAAAATCAAGTCTCTGAGGGTTTTAGGTTCCAATCTGGAGAAGGGAGTTGGCAGCAAACATCCATCTGCCTCAGTGGATGGGTGGGAAGATTAGGGGGAAAAGCCCAGAAAGTGCTGGCATGTGGACATAATAAATGATCAATAAACCTCAGCTTTGCTACTCTGACATTAGCCACAGTAAAACAACACAGGAATTTAAATTTGCCTTTGACTTGCACTTTCTTGTACAGGGAGGAGGGCAAGAGAGAGGCAGGCAGAACTATCACATTCCTCGTAACACAAGCAAATATTCCTCTGCAAATGGCTGGCTCCTAGTCTGTAGAAGGTAACTGCAAAACCTGAGACCAGAGGCTGGAGGACCAGCTCAGCAGTTAGGAGCACTGGCTACTCTTGCAGAGGGCATGGGTTTGGTTCCCAACACATGGCAGTTCACAACTGTCTATAACTCCTGTTCCAGAGAAGTCGATACCCTCTTCTGGCCTCCACAGGCACCAGGCACACATGTGGTGCACAGACATATACCAAGAAAGACACTCATACACATAAAAGTAAATAAACCATGAATACAGTTAGAAACTTTTATAGCAACCTAACAGCAATTTTATCCCTACTCAACCTAATTTTTAAAAGCAGAGCTTGTATTTTAATGTCTTTATTTTTTTCTAATAATTCATTTTTATTGTATTTTATAAAAGTATCAGCTGAATGTGGTGGTACACACCTTTAATTCCAGCACTTGGGAGGTAGAGACAGTTAAATCTGTATGAGTTCAAGGGTAGCCTGGTCTACACAGAGTTCCAGATCATCTGGGGCTGCATAATGAGACCCTGTCTCAAAACAAACAAATAAACAAATAATCAAGTTTCTACATTTGAGATAAATCAGGAGTGGGGGGGATGATCTGGCTTGAGAAGCATTGATTAAATAAAAAGCAGCTTTGAATTACTAATGGCTACCATATCTCTTCAACACTAAGACATCTAGGACAGCTTGGGGTCTCATTATAGAACCAAATGTCATTATAAATGCTCATAAACCTTCAAGGTCCACCAGGCCCTGCTCATTCAGAGGCCAGCCCTGCTGTGACAGCTTGACATACACTGAGTATGGCAGTGCCTAACAGAGGAGAGAATGCTCAGAGAATAGCACAGCCATGTACTCTGGTTCCTTGAGGAAATTAAGTATATCATAAATTCATAAATTAAGTAGATCATAAACATATGGTGGTCTGCCTTCTTTAAGGTAGCAACAGCATTTTTAAAAGCAATAAGAGGAATGCATCTCTCATATCCTCTTGCTTATGCCATTCCAAGAAGTAAACCAAATTAGGCAATAATAATAAAACTTAGTCAGCAAATCTATAGTCCCACTTAAGCCCCCTGCCCTTGTTTTAGAAATTAAACCAGCAGTCCACCCTGGCTGTAATATATTTAGGAGACAAGGGCTCTTTCTGCAACATGTCTTGGCAGCTGCTGCCGTGCTTTAAGTGCCTCAGGGTTCTGAAAAGCACCAGCAGGCTTCTGCTGATGGCACCTCAGTTTCACAACCACAGAATGTCCTCTAGGATAACTAAAGTGGCTCATGGGCCTGTGCCGGTCCTGTGACAGCTGCAGGCCACGTCTGTCAAAATGAAGGGCCCAGTTTGGCATGACTGAAGCAACCTGCCCTTAAACAAGGCTGAGCGTCTGCACACCTTAAGCCCAGGATGGAAGCTGGGCATCTGTGAAGCAGAAACATGCTTTAATCAGCAGCAGCACACCTGGTTCTGGAGCCAGAGAACCCTGTGCTTCCACTCAGCCTCATCTTCTCACCAAACAAACAAGGAAAAGCCTCTGCAGCCGGAGCTCCTCTCTACTCTTCACACAGCGGGCAGGTGGGGGCACTAGTGACCTAGGCCCCAAGTTTTCTAATTTTAGTGGCAGACTTTGCAACTGCCGTCGGCCAAACAAAGGCACCACATCAGGCTACAACTGAAAAGCTCTGAATCAAACATTCCCAAATGGAAATAAGATGGATCACAGAGCACAGTAGTAGCAGACCAGAGTGGTACAAAGACAGGGTCAAGGGCTGCCATCTGAAAAGTGCTGCCAATGCCTGACAAGGCTTTAATTCAAATCACATCCACTCCAGTGTCACACAGTTGAGAAGATAAAAGGACGTGCCCATTTCTGACTTCGGAACCAAGCCATTTAAAGATGCTAGGCTGAAGATGACAACTTGTGTCCCCAGCTCCAGAGAGCAGGTGCATCAAGGCTATCGGCAGGTTAAGAGGGCTAACGGAGGAGGAAGGGAGGCTTCAGTGCCGGTTCAAAGGCACAGCCTGGCCAATACCTGCCTGCTCTGTTCAGATGTTAGATAAATATTCTAGCTGTGGGCTTATTCCAAAAATATTCTAGCAGAGCTATTCCAACTTCTTTCTTCTTTAAGGTGGTAATTGATATTCTCCTGCTCACTACAGGATATAAGAAAGGCCTGTGAAGACAAAACAGCCTGTCATTTCCTGCTTGTTCAGAATACATTCAGCAGCCATTTGCTTGCCTGTTCTGAAAGCCCAGCATTCAGAAGCTAGTGTGAATGGATAAATAAAAGAACTGAAAGTTTATATCCCTGGCTTACAGAAAAGCAGTTTTCACATTTTCTACAAACCCAGTTTGACTTCAAAGGTTACAGTCTTTAATTCCATTCACCGAATAATGTAATTGTACTCTGCCACCAAACCACAATGCCTGCCTTTTCTCTGATCACAAGCAGGCAGAAAAACGTAATCATTTCAGTTCTCACCATGGTAGTATTAGTATTCTTAACTATAAACACAAAACAGGATGCACACTAGCCTCTCTGTGAAGACAATTTTTACATGTTTTGTCAACTGTGAGACAGACACTGGGTCAAGGTTCAGTGTCAAGGACAGCAACGATGTTTGAACAGTGTGAGCATGGGAGCCATAACGTTCACACAGGGAACAAGGCCTGGCCTAACTTCTGTCCCTGAAGCAGAGCTGGGCAGAGAGAGATGTAAGCTTTGTTAAACGCAGCTCAGATGCCGTGCCCACATCTTGGCCTAAAATGTACCCGGTATTCCAGAAAAGGATTTCTCTCCAACTAAGAGACCCCAGATACTGTTCACTTAGACTCATCTGTTAGTGGGCCTAAAAAGCAGTAACTACAGGCTACATCAGGACCAGGAAAGGCAGCTGTTTCAAGCTAGGAAAAGACAAGGTTCAAATGTCCAGTAAAGTCCTCTACAGGGCTGGGAGGTAGCTCAGTGGTTAAAAGCACTGGCTGCTCTTACAGAGGACCAGTGTTCAGTTCCCAGCACCCACATGGCAGCTCACAACCATCCTTAACTCCTGTTCCAAGGGACTTGATGCCCTCTTCTGGCTCTGAGTACACGGTGCACAAACATACATATAGGCAAAATATTCATACACATAACATTTTTTAAACCTCTACAACCTTAAAAGAAAGGTTACCATGAACTTCCCAGATTCCTTATAGTTGGGAGAAATAGAGTAAAAAGATTAATAAACACAAATGCTTAACTGAAAACTTCCAACTACAGAGCACATGAAATAGCTTTATGCTTTCCTATTACATGAAAATATGTAGAGAGTAAAAAGTCCTCTCTTCAGTCCACAGCCATCAATTCAAAGTTTCCAGTTACTTAGTTCACTTTTCCAGTCCCCATTTGGTGCAGAGAAACCTGCTCAAGCATATGAAGCACAGAAGAACAAGACAGAAGTTAGGTGTTTGCCTACTTAAACCATCTCTCAGGATTGCAGAACAAATGGTCAGCATGCAAATGGATGTAAGCCTTACGAATGAACCTCATCTGTCTGTAAGCTTCCTACCAAGCTCTGCTAGACCTTCGCTTCTAGATACAGATGAAAAGCAAAGAAACTCTTTTTTTTTTTTCCCCCTCTGTGTAGCTTTGTGCCTTTCCTGGATCTCACATCTCGCTCTGTAGACCAGGCTGGCCTTGAACTCACAAGGCCTTGAACTTGCTCCCCCACCCCCACCCCCAGTGCTGGGATTAAAGGCGTGCGCCGCCGCCGCCGCCGCCGCCGCCGCCGCCGCCGCCGCCACCACCCGGCGAAACTCATTTCTTTAAAAACAGTTCTAGAACCAGGTGTGGTGGAACACGCTTTAAACCCAGCACTGGGAGGCAGAGGGTGACTTGTTTTAATAGTAAGCTCCAGGCTAGCTGAAGCTATACAGTGAGACTCTTGCAAAAAAAAACAAAAGAGTCCTAGAGCCTGGCATACTGGATCACAACTTAGTCCCGGTAAGCAGAGGAAGGAAGATCTTAAGGCCAGCCTGGTGCACAGAGCAAGTCTGTATCTAAAAACAATACCAACCACACACTCACACAAACAAAATAAAAGCAGTGCAGTAGTCCAGTACTGAGATCTGGTTTGCCCACTCCAACTGTACTTGCCCTCAACTAATTCAGACTAGAGGACGTCTCCAGCTGTTCTTCTTTTACAGAATTAATATTTACCCAGTAATGTTCCCAAAGAGCTGCTACTCATCATGCCAATCATTCTGGCAAATCCAACACTATCTCCAGCAAATTGCACAGGATTTCTACAACCTGTTCCAAACACACAATTAGTGAGCACCACAGCTTCTTTTCCTCTTTCATGTTTTATATAGCTGTGTTTAAATGATACTTCTCTTTCTCAAGATAGAAACTCAAAAGACAAACTGAAAATAACAATTTGGATGATAAGGGGTTACAGCACTGATTTTTAAACTCACAAAGACATTCAGTTTCTCTTCTTACTGTTTAAAAAATAAACTGAGTGGTCTGAACATACTCTACATTTCCAAGAACAGAAAAAGAAGAAAAACAGTGAATATTTTATCATAAATACAGTGTGGTAAGCAAATGGCTTAACAAGCATCTCAACACCAATGCTGTACATGTGACATATCAGCTTTCCTGACTTAATTTTCTCATGATAATGTATCCTTTACTTAATACTTGCTTCCCCCTTTACTCTTATAAAACATAATCGACTAATTAAGGCAGATTATGAAGTTGGAGGCCAGCATGGGCTACATAGTAGTACCAGGAGACCAAAGGCTACATTGCTAACCCTATGAAGTAAAGAAGTAGAGAAAGCTTTCTGGTCTCATGCGTTATAAGCAGCAGACTGTTTGTAACTGAAAAGGTCTGGACTGACATTTTTCTAACACATTATTGTTTGGTGACCTGTTTGGATAGAACTCGTGGCACTGAACTCAGGAATCGAGATGTGTGTGGTCAGCCTCACTTCCTAAAGGCCCCAAGAGGAAACTGAGGATGCACTGGCCTTTGTTGGCCTAATCATGAGGACAGCTAGCTCTAAGTGCCCACTCCAGCACTCTCCATGGAGTTCAGCTGATGTTTCATGATTTTGAGTGAAAGACTGAACATTTCCGGGTTGGAGATTTAGCTCAGTGGTAGAGTGCTTGCCTAGCAAGTGCTGACCCTGGGTTCAGTCTTCAGCTCAGAAAAAAAAAAAAAGATTGAACATTTCTGACACTATAAGCATACCAGATTGAAGAATGTTCCCAGAAAGAAATGTTCAAAACTTAACCCTGAGAACTTGTAAACATAATCTTCCTTGTAAATGTGACTAAGTTAAGGATCTCGAGATGAAATCATCCAATGGATGCACCTGCCTTTCCTTCTTTTTTTTTTTTTTTTGGTTTTTTCGAGACAGGGTTTCTCTGTGTAGCTTTGCGCCTTTCCTGGAGCTCACTCGGTAGCCCAGGCTGGCCTCGAACCCACAGAGATCCGCCTGCCTCTGCCTCCCGAGTGCTGGAATTAAAGGCGTGAGCCACCAACGCCCGGCTGCCTTTCCTTTTTACAACAGTGTTTTAAGATGGATCATGTGAACTGACATGGTAATTTCACTCTGAACACCAGGAAGAACGTATAAAGGCAGAGTGGGAGAATGAGACGCTGCCACAAACCAAGAAATGAGAAACCACCAAAACCTGGAGGAGGCCTTCTCCCCTAGAGCTGGACGGCACACAATGGTGCCGACATTTGATTTCAAATTTCAGAACTCAAAAATGTAAAAGAATAAATTCCCATTGTCCTAGGGCACCTATTAATATTAGTTTCTGGTAATTAGGTGCAATTATTGAAATGTTGATTTAATGCCATTTGAAATATTACAGCTTTAACGCTGGGAAATGCAGCTCCCATTTTTATGGCCTGAACAGGCTATCTTTGCATAGCCTTACTGAAATATACATGCAATGTAGTGAAAAGCCCAGAATACAACTATGTGAAACCAACGTAAATTACTGTTATTATATGATCCACGAGATCTGTTCAGATCATGGTGAAGACATGCAATCTGTCCCTTTTTTTTTTTGTCAAGACTGAAGAGCAAGTGGATCTCTGTAAACCTCGTGCCCATGCACTACAAAGTCACTTTGATTAGTCCAGTATAGTCAATTCAGCAATTATGTCCTAGCACATTATTGCTCTCACACAAATTTGTATAGGCCTTCTTTATGATTGTTTCCAAAAAATAAAATCAATAAACATTTTCAAAAATTCTATTAAGTATCATTCATATGTATATTTAAGTGGTTTCTAAGACATATTTCCGTTGCTGGCCACAGCAACTTTTTAAAAATGTCTTCTCAATGCATGCCCGCATCATTGATTAGGACAAACAAAACAGTAGAAACAAAACCCATATTAATTTCAAGCTCCATTAGAAACCGAAGGAAATAGAAAGAGACAGTAAGCACATGGAAACACGCCCTCTGAGCTTATAAGACAGCAAACAACAAGCAGTGAGGTCCTGACCAGCGTCTGTCAGAGACTGTGCCAGCCCTTCCTTTCACGACAGTGCATTCAGGATCTCAGAAACACACTCGACATTTCTACTCTAACACTTGGCCTTCGGGGTTATGGTATAGTATATTCTTGTCTAAAAAAAAATTCACCATTTTAAATACAAAAGTTCGTATATCAATACAAAAGTCAATCAAGCAGGATGTAGTAACTCACACTTGTAATTCTATCAGGTGTATGATATGTGAATGGAAAATAGACCACCAGCTATACTTGACTTCTAAACCAAGCAACTGAGGATGTCCAGTTTAACTCCTACCCACAACCGAAACACACCAGAAGGAAGAGAAAGGAGAACCAGCAACACTAACAGTGGCACTACATTAATCAGGCTCCAACATGATACTGCTGGACTCACATAAAGTGTGAGCACAAATCAGTGGTTCTCACCCTTCCTAATGCTGCAACCCGTTAATACAGTTCCTCATGTTGTGGTGACCCCCAACCATAACATTATTTTTTTTTGCTACTTTATAAATATAATTTTGCTACTGTTATGAATTGTAATGTAAACATCTGATACGTGACCCCGTGAAAGGGACATTTGACAACCCCCCCCTCAAGAGGTTGGAACAAGCACAGGTTGAGATCAACTGAGCCACATTATCGTAATTAAAACCATCAATTTACTGTGGGCAAACACACTGGAACATACACACAATGGTCTTGGAGTAATTATTTTGCATTTTAAAACTATTATGGTAAAGTCCAAATAAGAGGGGAAATTCTAAAAACTAAAGCTACTTTAGTTTTAAAGTTCAAAGATTTCCCTACACAAGACTAAAACTCACAGCAATAATCATTCCAAATTAAGAAATTCTGATGTGACTGAGCATACATTGCTAGGAAACCATCTAATGGGTGCTGAAGGAGGATGTTCTTACATTAAGCAAATGGTTAGAAGAGATAATAACTCTTAACCCTACAGCCAGAACCAGTTCCCAAAATATATGTTGATTATTCATAGCATTTGAGTTCTGTCCCATTCACGCCATGTCATCAATGTTAAAAGCATTATCATAGAACTCCAGCAGTTGCACTTGAGATTAGGTAATGTTTGTTATAAAAGCAAAATTTTAAAAACCTCTGTGTTTTCCTATTTTGGGAACATATCAATAATGGAAGAAATCATGAATATCAGTGATTTCTAGTCTGCCCTCAAAAGTATAGGTTTTCCTATTAGATTAAATTCAGAAATGTAGTTATCAGATGAACTATCATAGGTCTTCAATGGGTTTAGGGAGACAGTATCAGTTAAGCCCAGCTCATAGAGCACACAATCACCACCCATTTCTTCCTGGACCTGCCTTTGTGGCACCTGAATCCTTTTTATTTCAAAGGAAATCAAGGTCAGCGATGGCCCAGTCCCCACTATTCAGGAGTGGGGGATCATGATCACTTGAGGCCAGACCATACAAGAGTGGGTCCCATCGAGCAAACAAACAAAACAGAAACAGGTAAACCAACGCAAACAGCACGGCACCGCACGGCAAGGCACCACACAGCAAGGCACTGCACGGCACAGCATGGCACGGCACTCCATGCTGTGCTTTCATTCCCACACCAAACAAACCATGAGGTTTCTCCTTAACAAGTTTACAGCAGTTTCTGATTAGATTAAAACAGCAATCAGCAGTAGTGGCATGTCGGGCTCAATGAGATTGGGGTGCTCTATTAGGCCATTTCCTGGTATCACTAATGCAGCCAAATACTTCCTGGAAATCACTGAGTTGATTTCAGTAAATAGCACTTTAAGTTCCAACACAAGCAAGATGCAAAAAGAAATGTGAACACATAGTAAAGTTATCTGAGATCCAGCAGAGCAAGCAAGAGAAACGTAACGACTCCTGTCTCTGCCTTGGATTAAGTCCAAGTCAGGAAGTGAAATCTGTTCTCAGAACCAGAATTATCTAAAAAGTACAGGTTGGAATTGCTTTCTTAAATTTAGCCACAAAGAGCACTCTGAAAACAACCCAACGGTCCCCCTCTGTATCTCCAAACCTGAGTCTCCTGTTCTTTTAGTAGCTGGCTAAGAAGAAAATTAATGAAGAAAGTGGCAGTCTTAACTCAATTGGTGAAGAAAGGGCCAAGCCTACAGCCTGGGTACATGCTCCAGGCTGCACCTGCAGCTGGCAGCTCTTACCTGAATGTCTGTGTCCTTCACAGGCTCAAGAGGTTCAAAAGTGGTCGCTGCACTCAGACTCTCCAATCTCTGGGAGATGTGGGATATGTCAAGTCCCCGTGACCCGAGAAGAACTGATCTATATGGGGGTGTAGGGCAGGAAGACAAAGAGGGAAAGTAGTATTAGGTGTGTAATACATGCCATAAAATACTAGAGTTGTTTTCATTCACAACCTCCCATCTTGGAGTAGAGGAAGAGGCCAGAGCAAATGGTAGAGCACCTGACTGGAACACCTCCATCTTCTGGCCGGGTGCTTCTGTGTGCCTGATTTCTTACCTGCCCACACAGTTCTACAGACTGAAAGAGCAGACACACACTGCATTTGGGAGTAAGATATCCAAGTTTTGGTAATGACTGAATTAGAGGGAGCACCTCATTACAGAAGGGAACAATACCAACACCAAAGTCAGCTCCAAACACTTTCAGGAACCCCTGTTCCTGTTCACTCCTGTTTTGGAGATGAGAAGCTAAGGCATAAAAAGATTAACCAACTTGTCCAAAGTTACAGAGGGATTACCAGGATATGGTGGACACAGGTAATCCATCCTAGATCTAGAATACAAACTCTTCACCACCACTCCACGTTTAACAGCTTCTGAAAACAAAGCCTCAAAGGGCATTTTAACCCAGGAGTACCCAAGTCCAAACATTAAACTGACCGGGGCAGCAGACAGCTTGCTCAGGGGTAGTCAAAACAATCAAAGGCTAGTTCTGCATGGCTTGTCTTCAAAATGCAGGTACCATGCCACTACACCTTCAAATTCCCTCTCTGCTCAGTCAAGAATACAGCAGGCTGTTTTCTGAACAATAAAAGCTTCTGAAGAGAAATGGGAATATAGTCAACTTCATTTCTCCTCTCTAGGCAACAAAACAATGAACAAATTTAAAATATAAAATAAATAAATAGATAGTCCAGTATGAAACTGTACATCAGTTAGAAAGGCTAAACCAGACTATAAGCTCAAGGCTAGTCTGGACTATAAAGAGCCCTTCTCTCAAAAATCAAAACAAGAAACATATCTTGACTAGTATCTAAAGCTCTTTGATGTTGTTTTGTTTTGTTTTGTTTTTCTGGAGCTGAGGACCGAACCCAGGGCCTTGCGCTTGCTAGGCAAGCACTCTACCACTAAGCTAAATCCCCAACCCCATCTAAAGCTCTTTGAAAGAAAGAGACTTGGGCAAGTTAGGTCAGCTTTTCTGTTGAGATTTATTTTTATTTTTATTCACTGATGTGTGCACGAATGCCATGTGTATATCAGTGCCCATGAAGGTCATTGGATCTACTGGAGCTGGATTCACAGGCCCCTTGACATGGGTGCTGGGAAGCAAACTCAGGTCCTCTAGAGGGGCAAGCAGTGCTTTTAACCTCTAAGCCATCTCTCCAGCCTGCTGTGGAATAATCTTTCTGTACACTGTGAATATGTATTGCTCTCATTGTTCATAAAAAGCTGATTGGCCGATACCTGGGCAGGAAGAGATTGGATGAGACAGCCTGACACAGAGAAAATGCTGGGAGGAAGAAAGGTGGAGTCAGAGGAGTCGCCAGCAGATGCAGGGAGAAGCAAGATGGGCAAGCCGTACTGAAAAAAGGTACCGAGCCATGTGGCAAAGCATAGATAAGAAATATGGGTTAATTTAAATATGGGTAAGAGTTAGCTAGTGACAGGCCTGAGCTTTTGGTTGAGCATTTATAATTAAGTCTTCATGGGAGTGGCTCCCAGGACAGGAAAACTCTGCCTACACCAGCCCCCTTTTTTGTATGTATGTTTTTGTTTTTGGAAGTCTTGCTTTTGTGCCTTTCAACTCAAACAGAAAATGTGCCTACATGCCTAACTAACTAGTTAGGTTATTTAGATCACCATTTTTGTATTGTGATTTGGTGACTCCAAAATGTCACCAACAAAGTATGTTTTCACCTTGAGTAAGAAGCTAGAAAGCCAGACCAAATGAGACCCAAGATGATGATGATGATGGAGATGGAGGAGGAGGAAAGGAGGCTGCTGCCGCTAAGGCATTTGGGAGCACACTTAACACCTATGAGTGTAAGTCAAGATTTTTAATCACAATCTAACAGCTTTCTCAAAGAAGAAAAGGGGCTCCTCTATGCTTAGCGGCATTCTGGTAAATATGATGGAATAAATTGTGCTTATTCAGACAGTTCCTCCCTGTAGATTCTTAATTGCTTTGGGTCAACTAGGACAACATCCCTGGGGCATCCCTTCTAAGTGAACATATCTGACAGGCAGCCCACCTCTCTCCTAACAAGCCTTAATAATTACCTTCTACAGTGCTTATCACCTGGCTGAACATCAGGATCACCTACACAAACCTCTTCTCAAAGACCTATTTTGATTACTCCTGGGCAAAGAAGAACATTAATATAATGTTCTCCCTCCTTTCACAATAGCTCTACTGATATGAATTTGCTTACCACAAAACCCATCAGTTACAGTGTACATACAATTCAGTAATTTTAATATATTTGTACAGAAGTATATAATCATCACCATCAGCAATTTTAGAATATTTTCATCATCCCCAAAAGAAAGCCCTATCATGAGAAATGTCTCCCTTTTCCCCTCGTGAGATCTTGACAATGCATATAAATGGAATAATACAAGTCTTTTGTGACTGGTGTCTTCCTCTTAGTGTAATGCTTTTGAGGGTCATCTATCTGGGGTAGATATTAAGAATTAATCGTATTTTATATCATACCTCATTTTATGTATGCATTAATCAATCAGTAGGCATTGAGCTGCTCCTAAGGTTTTCACTCTTGTGAAAAATGTTGCCAAGAACACCTATACACAGGTTTTGCAAGAATGTTTACATTTCTCTTGGATATATACCTTGGAGCAGAGCTGTGAAGTTAAATCAGAATTCTGTTCAGTCTTGTGAAGAGCAGAGACCATTTTCCAAAGCAGCCACACCATTTTGTAACCCACCAGCATACAAAATTCCCACATCCTCACCAATACTTCCTTTATGATTATGTTATCCCAGTCAGTCTCTCTTTTCTGGCTATTATAAAAAAAAAATGGTTAAAATACAAAATTAAAATATTGAATTTCGGGGTTGGGGATTTAGCTCAGTGGTAGAGCGCTTGCCTAGCAAACACAAGGCCCTGGGTTTGATCCTCAGTTCCAAAAAAAAAAAAAAAAAAAAAAAATTGAATTTCACCAGGTGGTGGTAGTGCACGCCTTTAAACCCAGCACTGGGGAGGCAGAGCCAGGTAGCTCTCTGTGAGTTCAAGGCCACCCTGGTCTACAGAGCGAGATCCAGGACAGGCACCAAAACTACACAGAGAAACCCTGTCTCAAAAAACAAAAAACAGGCCGGGCGGTGGTGGCGCACGCCTTTAATCCCAGCACTCGGGAGGCAGAGGCAGGCGGATCTCTGTGAGTTCGAGACCAGCCTGGACTACCAAGTGAGTTCCAGGAAAGGCGCAAAGCTACACAGAGAAACCCTGTCTCGAAAAACCAAAAAAAAAAAAAATGCTAGACTGAAGATATTTTCTGACTGTTTCATAATTTGAAGATTTGTGTTCATCTGAATGAGTGCCAAGTAAGATCTTGTGGATGACTGGTATGCTTTCTAAATCTTTTTTCCTTTATAGGTTTTCCCCTCCATCTCATTTTTTTCCTTCTAATTTCTTTGTGGAAGAGTTTGGACGTGCCTTATAAAACAATGTAACTCAGACTTAATTATACATATGAATCATCTGACTTTTTAAAATGCTGGTTTTGAATCAACAGCTCTGGGATAGAGCTTGATATTCACTTCAAAACCTTGTGGTTGACACTTAGGTTATTGATACAAAGAGTACACTCAGAGCAACAAAGACAAATTCTGAGTAGATGCAGGCACCATTATGTTGTTGCTGTTATCTGTTCTGGTCACACTTCCATTAAGAGGTACGGAATGTCTGCAGACACTGATGCCCGCTGCTTAGACTCAGCTGTGCTTATAGCTTAAACAGTGGCACTCTGTTTCTACCTTTACAAAGAGTAAATAGTGAGCTAGTTATCTAGTGTCCTTCAACATGACTGATTTTTATTTTAGTATCATTATAAATGGATAAACTAAAACACATTTGATGTTTCAACCTACTACATTTTAAAGGTTTTTTAAAGATTTATTTCTATTGTATATGTATGGAGTGTTTGCCTGCATGTATGTCTGTGCACCACATGTGTACATGATGCCATGGAGGCCAGAAGAGAGATCAGATCCCCTGGAGCTAGAGTTACAGATGGCTGTGAATTGCTGCCATGTGGGTGCTGGGTCCTCTGAAGAGCCGCCAGTTGCTCTTAATGCTGAGCCATCTCTCCAACCTCCTAATGTATGTCTTATTCTTCAGATGTTCAAATTGTCTCACCATTGGCCAGTAGAAGCCTCTTCAAGTTTGTTTCAAAGTTTTAAAGTTTGATTTGATTTTACTGTGTTGTTGTATGGTGGGAGTGTTTTGGGGCTTATGATGTTGGGGATAAACCCAGAACCTTACCTACATTAAACCACTACTCACAGGTAGAAATAAGTACTGCCTTCTGAGTTCTTCTGAAATGACTCCAGTAAGTCTTTATAACTTTGACACCTGACACGGCAAGATGTTTCATGTATGTCTTAAACAGAGACCAGGGATCAGCTAACTCTACAAAGAGCCCTAGTTACCTTTAAAGGACTTTATAGATAATTCTCTGGGCAACCAGGATTGTGTATTGCTGCTAGGCCTCTTCGACAGCAGAGCTAGAAATGGAGTTTTTGGTTTTGCTGAGATAAATTACAACATGAATTAATATTATTGCTTTCAATTCAAATTCAAGAATGCTGAATTGTAGGTTTACTTCAGATGTTCTAACTGTATCTCCTTTTCCCATCCCAAAAGGCTCGCCACCATGACTGCTAATGTGTTTTGGCCTACCCAGGAGCTATGGCTCCTATGCCATGCCTGCCTGCTGTCAGGCACCCTGCCATGATAGTTACAAACTAACCTTCTGAAACTGTAAGCAAGCCCACTTTAAACAGTTCCTTTTATAATTTGCCTTGGTCATGGTGTCTGCTCACAGCAATAGTAACCCGAGCTAAGACACCAATCAATCCACATCCTACATTCCAATCATCTCCTTCATCAGATTCTCACAGGTGATCAGAGTCTAGGCCACAATCTTCTTTCCTAACCAGGCCAAGGTCAGGAACCAGATAACTAGAGACAGTCCCTGTACCTCAGCCTACTAATACTCCCCACACTAACCAATTCTAATCATATTTACCCTGCTCTTCTACAGAAATCACAATGAAAGTCCCTGCCCTTGCTCCAGCTGCCTCTTGATCGGGCTTGGGCTATAATCCCAAAAAACACAATCCTATACAACCATAACCCTGAATGCCAAAATTTCAAAAGATCAAAATACCAAAAATATAATTCTGGAAAAATTAATTTAAAGAACATAAAAGAGATTCATTGGAGTTAGGTATAATGACACAGAAGTACACACCTGTAATCTTAGCATTTGGGAGGTAGAGGTTCAGGGTCATCCCCTTTCACAGAGCTTGAGGTCAGCTCGGGCTACATGAGACCTTGTTTCAAAATAACAACCACAAAAGTCATTTATTTGCCTGTGTGTGTGTGTGTGTGTGTGTGTGTGTGTGTGTGTGTGTGTGTGTGTGTATGTGTGTGTTTTGAACCCAGGGGTTTTTATTGCTGTTTTGTTTGTTTGAGACAGGTTGCTGTTTGTTTCATGCAGCCCTGGATGTCCTGGAATGTTTCTGCTGGGACTATAGGTGTGCACTACCACACCCAGCTAATTTCTCTTTTAAAAGAAGAGTTATTTGAGAAACATATAACAGCATGAGAATATTTCATGGGTGACTTTACAAAACATTATGAATAAGCTATATTCAAATGTAAACAAATATACTACAACTGTATGATGGCATGAATAAGAATGGTCCCCCATAGGCTCATATATTTGAATGCTTAGTCATCAGGAAATGGCACTATTTGAGAAGGATTAGGAGGTATGGTCTTGTTGGAGGAAGTGTGTCACTGAGGGTGGGCTTTGAGGTTTCCAAAACTCATGCCAAACCCAGTCTCTCCCTCTGCATGCCTGCAGACAAGGATGTAAAGCTGTCAGCTGCTTTTCCAGTACCACATCTTCCCCATTATGATGATAAGGGACTAAGCCTCTGAAGCTGTAAGCAAGCCTCCAATTACAATCTTTCTTTCTAAAAGTTGCCTTGGCAGGTCAGGTGTGGTGGCACACACCTTGAATCTCAACACTCGGGAGGCAGAGGCAGGAGGATCTCTAAGTTCAAGGCCAGCCTTGTCTACAGAAGGAGTTCCAGGACAACCAGAGCTACACTGAGAAACCCTGTATGGGGAAGGGAGTTGCCTTTGTCATGGTGTCATGACTAAGACAAAATGTAAGAACAACAGTTATAGACAAAATCATATTCATAAATAAATAGGTCAAAAAGGCAAAATGTGGGTTGGAGAGTTGGCTCAGTGGTTAAGAGCACTGTTTGCTCTTCCAGAGGACCCATGTTCGATTCCCAACACCTACATGGCAGCTCACAACTGTATGTAACTCCAGTTCCAGGGGATCTAACACCTTCACACAGACATACATACGGGCAAAACAACAATGCACATAATTTTTTTAAGTCATTTTTTAAAAAGGCAAAATGTGTAAGCATCTATCAGGGGCTACATATACCAGCTCAGTAGTATAGTACCCGCTTAGCTTGCATTAAAGCCCTAAGTTCAATCCACAAATATCAAATAAAAGCACTTTATTCATATATCATTGTAACTAGCAGATGGTACATGCAACTGTATAACTGCAGTCCTATGAAATAGCAAGATGGATAACCTACTTTTCTGCTTGTTTTTTAAAAATTTATTCTATGATATATACCAACAAAAGCATCCCCTATGATGTCTTCCTTTCTTCTGTGCTATGCTTCTGTGCTGATTTGGGTCCACATACATAAATCCAATCTGCACCACACTCATATACAGACCACAAATTTGGCAGAAATAATACAAGCAATCAAACTAGCAAGCACCACTGTCAAAATGCCTCTCATCCTACCATGCACATAATTATTTTTGAGGCAGTTAGTAGCTGCTGGCTTCTTCAGGTAAATGTGGCTTTCATTTATTAAAATCTCTTGGAATTTCATCAGCTGAAGGACTGCAAACGCTGATGAACGATGTATTTTACATGAAGTCTCCATCAGCACTGTACTGCATGGCCAATCCTTTCTAAAGAGCTCAGCTTTGTACTTCTCATGAGGCAGCCTTTCCAAACACCAGAATTACAGTTTGGGGGACTTGGGATTTCAAATTTCATCTTTTGAGATTACAGCATTCTGGATCAGCTCCTTCAACAGTATGACCCATCTGGCTCCAAATAATCCCAGTACTCACTTGGGGGGCCTTGTGGTGTACTATGCCTCTTCTATTTCTAGGTATCTGTGGGGAAAAAAACTTCCTTTTTTTTTTTTATTTATTTATTTATTATGTATACAGAAGAGGGCACCAGATCTCATTACAGATGGCTGTGAGCCACCATGTGGTTGCTGGGAATTGAACTCAGGACCACTGGAAGAGCAGTCAGTGCTCTTAAACTTTGAGCCATCTCTCCAGCCCGGGAAAAAACTTCCTTAACGAGAGTCATTTTCCTATCTGTCTTAACCATGTTCAATTAAGACAAATAGTATTTTTAAAGCATTTCCTTTTTTAAAATCAGCAAATATTTACATACATTTGTATCACTTACTCTCCAAAAAGAGCTTGTGATATAATTCTCTTACTATACAATCCATCCATTCACAGTATAACATTCAGTGGAGACTCAGGGTTATCCAACCATCATTATAATCAATTGTATAACATCTTCATTGCTCCCAAAAGAAAACCTCTACTTGTCAGAAATCAGTTCCCATTTCCCCATTCACTTGCCCTAAATATGGCAGCCCTCATTTATCTTCCTTTTTCTGCAGATTTGCCTATTCTGGACATCATCCAAACAGAGCCATACAATATGTAATCTTTTGTAACCAGTTTCTTTGACTTAAACTTTTAGGGTTATCCATATAGAGCATATGTTAAATCATACCTCATGCCCCTTTCTTGACAAATCAGATCCTATTACATGGCTATGCCACATTTTGTGCACATACTGATCAGCTAGTTGACACCTGCCATTAAAATTAACGTACAAGTTTTGTGTAGACACGTTTACATCTCCTAGATTTATACCTAAAAACAGAATCACTGGGTTATATGGCAACTGCATGCCCTTTTGAGGAACTCTGGACTATCTTCCAAAGAGGCAGAACTACTTACATTTCAACCAACAGTGCATGAAGGAAGACTCATCCAGATCCATTTCAACTTTTTGCACATTCTCACTAATGCTATTACATGTCTTTTTTATAAGAACCCTCCTGGTGGGCGGTGGTGGCGCACGCCTTTAATCCCAGCACTCGGGAGGCAGAGCCAGGCGGATCTCTGTGAGTTCGAGGCCAGCCTGGGCTACCAAGTGAGCTCCAGGAAAGGCGCAAAGCTACACAGAGAAACCCTGTCTCGAAAAACCAAAAAAAAAAAAAAAAAAAAAAAAGAACCCTCCTGGTAGGTATGAAGTGGTATCACACTGTAGCTTTGACATGTACTTCTCTGGTACCTAATGACACTTATTGGACAATGATATGCCATTTCAAAATTAAGTTGTCTTTTTATGAATAAATTCTAAAAGGCTAAAAAGAAAACATGGGCCAGTGATTTGTTGTAGAATACTAGTTAAAGACGTGTTACATTTGTTGACGCTGTGGAACAGTTGTTTAATGATGCAAAGATGAGTTGCATTCTTTTATGCTGCATTTGTCTAACTCTGTGAAGCTGTGTTACTGTGCCTGTCTAAAACATCTGATTGGTCTAATAAAGAGCGGAACGGCCAGTAAGAAGACAGGAGAAAGGATGGCAGGGCTGGCAGGCAGAGAGAATAAATAGGAGGATCGAGAAAAGGAGGAGGACTTGAGGGGCCAGCCACCCAGCTACACAACCAGCCATGGAGTAAGAAGTAAAGAAAGGGCCGGGCGGTGGTGGCACATGCCTTTAATCCCAGCACTTGGGAAGCAGAGGCAGGCGGATCTCCGTGAGTTCAAGGTCAGCCTGGTCTACAGAGCGAGATCCAGGAAAGGAGCAAAGCTACACAGAGAAACCCTGTCTCGAAAAAGCAAAAAGTAAATAAATAAATAATTTAAAAAATTAAAATAAAAAAAAAAAAGTAAAGAAAGGTATATAGAATATAGAAAGATAAAAGCCCAGAGGAAAAAGATAGACAGGATAATTTAAGTTAAGAAAAGGTGGCTAATAAGTCAGGCTAAGGCCGGGCATTTATAAGTAATAATTAGCCTCTGTGTGATTAATTTGGAAGCTGGGTGGTGGGACCCCAAAAGTGCAAAAGAGTTAGAAAGAAAGAAAGAAAGAAAGAGCCGGGCATTGGTGGCGCACGCCTTTAATCCCAGCACTCGGGAGGCAGAGCCAGGCGGATCTCTGTGAGTTCGAGGCCAGCCTGGGCTACCAAGTGAGCTCCAGGAAAGGCTCAAAGCTACACAGAGAAACCCTGTCTCGAAAAACCAAAAAAAAAAAAAAAAAAAAAAAAAAAGAGAGAGAGAGAGAGAGAGAGAGAGAGAGAGAGAGAGAGAGAGAAAGAAAGAAAGAAAGAAAGAAAGAAAGAAAGAAAGAGAAAGGAAAGGAAAGGAAAGGAAAGGAAAGGAAAAGAAAAGAAAAAAGAAAAGAAAAGAAAAGAAAAGAAAAGGAAAGACCAACTACAGTGAGTTGGCTCAGTGTACCCACTGGATATACTTGCCACCAACCTTGACCTGAGTTTGATCCCTGGCAAGTTGTCCTCTGACTCCCACACAAACATACACACACATGCATGCATGCACATGCACAAACACACAGACACAAATAAACACACACTCACACAGAGAAAATAATTTTTTTAAAACTCTGAATTTAAGTTTGTCTTAGATAAGGTTTCTATTGCTCTTAAGAGACACCATGACCATGGCAACTCTTATAAACGAAATCATTTAATTGAGGCTAGCATACATTATCATTATGGTAGGAAACATGGTGGTGTGCAGGCAGGCATGGTGCTGGAGAACGAGCTGAGAGCTCTACATCTTGATCTGCAGGCCACAGGAAGTGAACTGTCTACCACACTAAGGGCAGCTTGAGCAAAGGAAACCTCAAAACCCACCCCAACAGTGACACACTTCTTCCAACAAAGCTACACCTACTCCAAGAAAGCCACACCTCTTCATAGTGCCATTCCATTTGGGGACTATTTTCTTTAAAACAACCACAAGACTTCCTTAGCATTTAAATAAATGGCAAGTATTTTTTCCTAAAACATGTTTCTTTCTTGACATTTGCATTTGAAGCACAAGTGTTTCACTTGGATGAAGCTAAACTGCTCTGTTTTTTAGATACATCCTATTGGCCTAATATCCTAGATGGCTCTGCCAAATCTAAGGTCAAGAATGGTTGTTGGTTTGTATTTGAAACCCGGGTAGCCCAGACTGGCCTTGAACTTGTGCAGACAAGGATGACCTTGAATTTCTGGCTCTCACGCCTCTACCTCTAGAATGCTGATATTATAGGCATGTGCCACCCACTGTCTTAGTCATAAACTAAGTTCTATGTGAAGAGGTACCATGACCAAGGCAACTTAAAAAGGAGGCATTTAATTGGGGGCTTTCCTACAGTTTCAGGTTAGTCCATGACCACCATGGTAAAGAGTGTAGCAGCAGACAGGGAGACACGGCACTGCAGGAATACTGGGAGCTCATATCAGATCTGCAGGCAGCAGGCATTGGGAGACTGGGCCTGGTGTGGGTTTTAGAACCTCAAAGCCCACCCCCAGTGACACACCTCCTTCAACAAGGCCACACCTCCTAATCCTTCCTAAACAGTCCAACTGAAGACTAAGCATTAAACATGTGAGCCTATGGGGACCATTCTCCTTCAAGTCACCATTGCCACCAAGATTTAAGTGATTCTGGGGCCTGAAGCCAGGGCCTTGGGCATGCTAGGAAAGCACTCTACCAAGTGAGTTACATCCCTACCTCTTGAGGTCAGGAAAATTTATACACACATTTTCTTCCAAGAGTTTTATAATTTTAGTTCTTACATCTACACCTACAGTCCAGCTAGAATTAATGCTTGTGTATAGAATGAGACAGGGGCCAACTGTATTCTTTTGCATATAGACATCAGGTTACCCCAACCTCATTTGTTAAAGACTACTCTTCCCATGTTCAACGGTCTGAACATCTTTATTAGGGGAAAAAATCATAACCACATAAACTTTGTAGACTCATAATTCTAGAATTACAGCTGTTACGTTTTAATAGGAGTAAAGGGAAAACCCAATATTCTTAGAGTTGTTTTAAGATTACAGATACTACTGACATTTTTAAATTTACTTTATGTGTATGAGGGCTTTGCCTGCTTGTATGTATGTGCACCACATGAGTGCCTGGTGCATCTAGAGGCCAAAATAGGGTGGCAGATCCCCTGGAGCTGGAGTTACAGATAATTATGAGCCACCATGTGGGTACTAGGAACTGAACCCAAGTCCTCTGCAAGAACACAACCACTGAGCCCCATCTAGGCTTGTAATTTTATTCCAACAATCTATTTTTCCATCCTTATGCCACATAATCTTGGTCAGTGTGGTTTTGTTTATGAACACAGGGTCATATCACGAAGCCCAGGTTGACCTTGGAACTCACTAAGTAAGGCAGGAAGACCATGAACTCATTATCCTCCTGCCTTAGACTCCTCAGTGCTGAGATTATAGCTATAGATGACCATACCTGGTGATTGTTGTGGCTTTCTAGGAATTGAAGTGTCAGTCCTCTTTCCTTGTCTTTTAAAGATTGTTCTGGGGACTGGAGAGATGGTTCTGTGGTTAAGAGCACTGGCAGTCGCCCTTCCAGAGGACCTGGGTTCAATTCAACGAGCACCAGGCACATATGTGGTATCACACATGCAGGCAAAACACTCATCCTCCTTTTTTCAGATTGTCTTGGCCATGCAAGAGCTCTTATATTTTGAATCAATCCCTCAATTTCTCAAAAAGAGCCAGCTGGGAGGATGGATTTTTTTTCTATCTTTTGTTTTTATCTAATGTGTATGGGTATTTTGCTTGCATGTATGTTTGTATACCTTGTGCATGTCTTGTGCCCTTGAAGGCAAGAAGAGGGCATCAGATTCCCTGGAAGTGCAATTAACAGATGGTTTTGTGAGCCACCACATGGTTGTTAGGAACTGAATCCAGGTCCTCAAAAGAGCAGCCAGAAATCTTAACCGCTGAACCATCTCTCCAGCCAGATGCTGGGATTTTAAGTTTTTGCTAAATATATAGGTCAACATGGGGTGTATGGATACCTTAATATAAACTTCCAATCCACTAACACCGGATGTCTTTTATCTGCTTTTTTAAACAAAAGGAAAAAGCATTATACACCTACCTACCCATCCACCCTTTTGTTGTTGTTGTTATACTAGGGACCAACTCAGAACCTTTCATGTGCTAGCCTGCATTCTATTACTGAACTACATTTTAGTATTTTAGACATTTTTCTCTACCTTGAAATGTTTATTTAATAACCTCTCCTGAATTCACTCCATGGTAGTGTACATGATTTCTCCTTGGTACTACTGGAAAGTATCCAAGTATACAAACCTGACACATCTATTCAGCTAGTACCCAAAAGAAAGACACTCGTGATTTCCTATTTTTCCTATGTCACATAATGCAACAATGAATCTTTGTGTAGACTTCATATTTTTGCTACTAGATCTTTGGGACAGAACTCTAGAAACAGAATTGCTAGATCAATTTTGCTAGCTATTTCCTAATTAAATTTCAGAGTACTACATCTTCACAGTGACATGTGAGCGTTCATCCAGTGTCCAAATGACTTTACATATTCTAGGGTTAAAAAACTCCAGAATTGAAAAATAAAATAAATTAAAAAAAAAAAAAAACTCCAGAATTGAAAAACCAGCTTTTGCCAGGTGGTGGTGGTGGTGGTGGTGGTGGTGGTGGTGGTGGTGGTGGTGGTGCATGCCTTTAATCTCAGCACTTGGGAAGCAGAGGCAGGTGGATCTCTGAGTTTGAGGCCGGCCTGGTTTACAGAGCAAGTTCCAGGGCAGTCAGGGATACACAGGGAAACTCTGTCTCAAAAGATCCAAAATCAAAACAAAACAAAAATTTTAAAAAAGAAAGAAAAGAAAAGAAAAACCAACTTTTGAGACAGGTGTGGCAGCTGATACTTATAATCCCAGCACTGTAGTGGCTCAGATAGGGAAGCAAGAATTACAGGCCAGCTTGAATTGCATATTTAGTTCCAGACTAGCCTGGGCAACAAACAGTGTAGCTATTGGAATTGAAGAGAATGGTCATCTAAGTGGCACCTACAAGAACTATACATCATACAGCTTATGCTTTGTCTATGTAGAGATGCTGTTGAGGGAGAAGGAGGAAGGGAGAAAAATCTCTGGCAGAAGTGGTGATCTAGGTAGGGATGGTTAGACCAGCAACTTTTCATATGACAGAGCTCTACCACTAAGCTACACCTCTAGCCCAACATTTGGCTTTTAAGGATAGAAAAGTCCAAAGTCCTCTGCCTTTTACTGGCCCCAGTTCTAATAGTCTGGACAGCTCTACATGATCAGAAAGCCACAAAAGATGGAGTCACACTCCAGAGTCTCCAAAGTCCCCAGAGAAGAAGACACAAAAGCTGTTCCTAGTACATACAGGGTTTAGAAAAAAGAATAAAGACAGAAAAAATTGGGGGGGGGGGGGGTCAACCCTCATCTACAATGTACTCACTGAAAAAAATCTTAAATACTTTTCTTTCGAAGCTTTAACCATGGACATCATCAACACTACCTCTCCTACTTTCAAACTTTGATAATGAAGTCAGGAAGAGTGACTACATCAATTCTCTGGGAAGAGAAAGTACCTTATGGCAAATGCCAAGAGGGAGTTCTAGTAATCAAGCTAATTCTGAATATAGCTGCCCACTTACTATGTGACCTTCCTTCCTTCCTTCCTCCAGAGAACCAAGACAGATGGCACTGCTTTCACAGGGCTGACGCCACGTTAAGTGACGGCACCCCACCTAACCAACACCAAGTGGCCAAAGACAGCTTCACAGAGTGATCACAGGAAAGTTACTACTGACGATGCAGCTCTGACCAAACCATGTTACTGTGTGCACGACAGGGAGGAAACTGTAAGAGATTAGGCAAGTGAATAACAACAGTTACCTCAAAGGATAAGTTTAGGGGAAGAGAGTGATCACTATCTTTTTTCTTTGTACATCTCTAGGTTGCTTGGCTTTGGTTTTAATGGAAAAATCCATTGATCTACTTCTGCTGAAAAACTGTGGGGAGACAAGTGATGAAGGACACTCACGGACACTGATAATATTCTGCATTTTAATGGAAATACACACATGGGTGTTCATTTACTCTATTACTCACACAAGGAGTTACTGAGATTCTCCTGTAAGAAACAGACAGTAAACATTTCAGTTTGCAGGCCATTTAATCTGTTGCAATCACTCAGCTCTGCTAAACAAAAAACTCACACAGTCAATATATAAAACAAGTAAGCGTGGCTATGTTCCAGTAAGATATACAGACAGTAGGCTCGCGGGCCACAGTCCGAATACCCCTGCATTATATACGCCAGGCATACTCTTTCTGTGTGGTGAAAAAAAAAATCCACAATGTTTAAAAGATCAAGAACACACATACAAAAATGCTATCAAATCTATTCCCTAGAGCTGGAAGTATTGGCACACACCTGTAATCACAGCTACTCTAAAGGCCAATGCAGGAGAGTATCATGTTCTAGGCCAGTCGGGAAACAGTAAGATTCCATTTAAAAAAAAAAAAAAAAGGCTGTTTCTTTGAAAATAAAAATGCATGTGGTGCAGGCAAAACACCCATACACATAGAATCATTTTTTAAAAATTAAAAAAAATTTCAAAAAACTCAGGCCAGACTTAAATCTACAATCCAAACTCAGACCTTAAAGGCAGAATTTTCTTTCAAAAACTTACTTCAAGTAAAAAAAAAAAAAATAACAAAAAATCCTACTCAGTCCTCTTCTCTGCCCTCATCCAGCACATACTAAAATATTCACATCATACTTTGTGTTCCTGCCTATCAAGAAGATGGAAAAATACAGTCATCAGCCTTCTGATTCCTTTTTAAGCTCCTGCCCCACCCTATATCCATTCTTTCAACATTCTAACTCCCTCCTCCCTAAAATAATGAATTTAAGGTAGAAGAGACGAGGAAGAATGGAAATTTACAAGAAAGAGAATATAACTGATAATTGTTACCAAGAAAACATTTTCCCTTTCTGCTCTTAATAGGCTGTAAAGCTGATGCAATTAAATTATAACTATAGCAACTCAGCGGGTATCCAGGGGCTTTTGCTCCTGCAGCATCTCTGCACAAGCAGAGGCTGCCTGCTCCAATCAGGGGAACTGTAAGCAGCCAGGAGCAGAAGTTTGGAGCCTACAAGCAAGGCAAGTTAGGAGAAATATCTACAGACTGGCTGGGCATTTTCTACAAGGCTAGGTAGTCTAAAAAAAAAACAAAAACAAACAGGAAACCTGCCAGGGTTCATCTGACTTATCTTTATTAATGTCAACAAAATCAAAACTAGTATTTAAGAAAATAAGACTCTAGAGAAGACTACAGAACGTCCACAGCATACTATTGACTTCACAGAGCAAACAGCCGCTCAGTTCTCCAGATAGCTAGAAAAGGAATGCAGTCTGCACACTACTTTGACATTTACTAAGTACCTAAAAGACAATGCCTCACATTAACACCCGTCTTTCTCAATTTCACAGAATGAAGACACAGACCAACATTTTCCTGAATTATACATAATCCTATGACTTTCTGGAACCCCCCCACCCGAAAAGCTCAGTAGAAGCACCCTCTTCACCCTTCTCTCTCCAAGACCCTTCCAGAAAGACAGGAGTGCTGGAGTCAGTCTCGCTGGGTTTGAATCTTGGCTCACCACTCATCAGCTGTATAACCTGAGGAAGTTACCAGCCCTCTCTGAACCTCTGCTGTCCAACTATAATGTAGGGATCACAGTTTTGATGCTGGCTGTGAGCATGAAGCAAAGACTTAACATGTAAGAAGTTTCTGATACACAGTAAATAGCCAGCCATTAAATCACATTTCTCAAAGAAAGCATTTGGTTTTGAATTTTTGTTGGGTTTTTATTTTGCCCAACCAGGATCCTCTGCACACTCCATCATCCTGCTAATGCTGTATGACCCCATTAGTCAGCATTTTTTCTCAAAGTCTTGCTCCCCTGGGGCTCACCCACCTTCCCACTGTACAATCAGCTGGAGAGCACTGTACTTCAAAGCCTTTCAGAGGCGGCAGCCTCTGGGGTCACTGGCAATGAGCAGACAGAATCACTCCTAACTTGGATGGCTTCTCCTCACTGACCACTTACCAATTTTTTCCAATTAGCCTTAAAACTGTTCATGGCTGAGTGCTTTCTGGCTTTGGGTAGCACTTATGTGCACAGTCCATATCTACTAACACACTTGCAGGGGCCATTTATGACTCAATAGCCACGAACCCAAGCAGGAATTACTGAGAGCATTTTATACAGAACAGAGCTCCTCCTCCCACTTCCACCCTCACACCTCTGCAGATGATATGGGCTCTCTCTCAGCTTGGTGGCTAGAACTCTAAAACCCTAGAGAGGCAAGGAAACAAAGCAAGCCTTGCTGACCTGTTATAAAACTATCTGGCTTGTGACTGTCATAGAAGAAATTGATCCTGCCGCCCAACTACCCAATCTATCAGCACCTCCCCACCAGTACTCACGCCTTGACATCTGCTGTCTCCTGGGATGTACGGGTGAGGGTACGGGAACGCAGGCGCTCACCCGCTTGCTGGATCTCCTGTAAATTCCGTTCCACATGTGGAAGCTCGGAGATACCTTCGGTCTCAGCAGCAAGCTGTTCAGCCTGCTGAAGGAGCTCACCAAACCCTTCAGTATCCATTGGAGATGCAGGTGCTACATGAAAGGAAAAAGACCTACGTCAAGGGGGAGAGAGGTTTCCACTGCTGCTTCAATCTGTTCCAAGATTAATAAACCTCCAGGACTTTTTGTAAACTGAAAGGGACATAGTTCATCAACAAGCAGGATGTGTTCCTGAAAAGAGCCCAAGAACAGGCCTGACAGAGAAAATGAGTCAGACTGTGAATAGCTCATTTCTGAGCATACGGATTTCACCAGCAGAACAAATGCGAGCATATTAAGCCACAGGCCAGAATTCCTGCCTCCTCCTGCAGACCCAAAGCAGGTAAGAAAGAAAGTCATTGCAGCAAGCTCCAGGAAGCCTAAAGAACAGCCCCCCGGTACCTCCAATCCCTCCATTTACCTTGAGGGGAGAGTGCCTCACTAAGAAGGGATTGCTACAGCCTAAGGCCTTATGTCACAGGATTTTCGTGGTAACTCCAGGCCATGGAAACTCAGTTATGTGCCCAGCACAAGCCCTGCCATGATTTGGCTGAACTGAGACCAGAGAAATGCTAGGCATCTTCTAACTAAACTCAGTCTCACTTTATTCTAACACAACCATGTCTTCATTAACATAAAAGATGCTCTTTTATTATTCATGCCCTGGTCTCCTTTTACACAATCTTACAAGGTGACTGACGGCCTCACTACATACGACATCTTACTTGCTACTGCAACTACTATCAGGAACTGCATTTATGTTAATGGCATCTAACTTTTAGAGTATGGACATAATTAACAAGACCACCTGTTCCTAAGTGCTGTGAAGAATGCTGCTATGTGGTTTGAGAAGACGGCTGAACGGGTATTTGCTATTGTGATCAACTTTCAATTCCTGAGGCCCACATGGTGGAAAGAGAGAACTGACTCCAAAAACAACTCCTGCAAGTTTTCATCTGCCCTCCACATGTGGTGTGGCATAACTCCACACAAACATACAAACAAACCTACACATACTGTTTAAATAAATGTTAAAAAAAAAAATGCTGACTATTAGCTCTAAACTTTAGAAATGATGTAAGTACTTTCTGTCTAGTTAAGAGTTAAAAAAAAAAAAAACAAAAGCAGACTTTGAATTTGTGGGTCCTCTGTTAGTCCCAGGAGAATGAATGTTGTTACTGTATGGTTCCTCATAGCTGACTCCTTATTTTTATCTGGTCTCGTGAAAAAAAGATGAGGTATTCTATCAGAATATATGAAGGCTACAGTTCCATAGTTATTAACCACGAGAAGTAAACTCAAACAAGTAAATGGTTCATATGAGATATCTTCTTTGTTTTGGTAATTAACATTTCCACTCTTCTCTAAAGCTTATAAGTTTCTGTGTTTTATAATATTTGAAGTGATATTTCTTACAAATCAGTTTAACAGTTACAATATAATAATTTAAGATTCTCTAAAAAAAAAAAAAAAAAAAAAAGGCCAGCAACTGGAGACAGATGGCTCAGTGGTTAAGAGCACTGGCTGCTCAGGACCCACATGTCAGCTCAAAACCAACTATAACTCCAGTCCAGGGGATCTGACACCCTCTTCTGGCCTGAGGACACTGCATGAATGTAGTGCACAGACATATCTTTTAATCTTTTAAGAAAGTGCTATTTGTCAGGCATGGTGCCCACCTTTAATCCCAGCACTCAAGAGGCAGAAGCAGGTGGATCTCTGTGAGTTCGAGGCCAGCCTGGTCTACAAAGTGAGTTCCAGGACAGCCAGGGCTGTTACACAGAGAAACCTTGTCTCAAAAAAACAAACAAACAAATGATTTATTTTGATGTGTATGTTAGTTTATCTGTGTGAGTGTATGCCAAGTGGGTATGGGTGCCTACAGAGGCCAGAAGTGGGCTTCAGATCCCCTGGAGCTGGAGTTATAGGTTATTCAAACTTGATTCCTCTGGAAAGCAGTTTTTGATCTTAACCTTTGAACTGTAGGTCTTGTTTATCTTTTCCTTCTTTAAGCCCATGGTTTCTACTGCACCAGGAAATCCCACTGGTCTACTCTGTACTTAAAATGTTAACGTAATACGTACTTATACCTTAGCTACAGAAGCACGTGTTAATGCACAAAGCCACCTTTTCCACCGTAACACCCCACAGCCAGAAGATCAGAACTTTTTGAAATGAGCACTCAAGGACATTAACTTTAAAGGCCGGTCACAAGGTTAAAACAAAAATAGTGCCAGGCGGTGGTGGGAACAGACTGTGGGACTCTTGGCTCTGCAGTCCTCATTCTCCCACAAGCAGTGATAGTCAGGTACAGTAACTGTACCGTGTGTGTGTGTGTGTGTGTGTGTGTGTGTGTGTGTGTGTGTGTGTGTGTGTGTGTGTGTAATTTTCTAGGAACTTTGGTTTTAAGACTTACAGTGTATATGATTTTTGTTAAAGATTAAAGTCAGCTTAGAACTTCATGAAGAAAACCAGTGTTTTCATGTTTACTCTGACAGAAACTATTTTTGTGTTTTGGGTTTTTGTTTTGTTTTTCTTTCTTCTTATATTATTTATTTATTTTTATTCATTCATTCATTCATTCATTCATTTATTCATGGTTTTTCAAGACAAGGGTTTCTCTGTGTAGCCCCGTCTGTCCTGGAACTCACTTTTAGACTAGGCTAGCCTCAAACTCAGTGATCTGTCTGCCTCTGCCTCCTGAATGCTGAGATTTAAGGCGTGTGCCAAAACACCCACACACAATATACACTCTAAGTCTTAAAACTAAACATACACATAAATTTAAAAATAAATAATTCTTTAAAAATACTGAAACTAAAATTAACAGGTCTAGAGTGGCAAGGTAGACCAGCACTTGGGAGGCTTAGGCAGGATGTGAGTTCAATGCCAGTGCAGCTCCTACTTAGTGTGACTCATCTAAAACAAAGAAAAAGAAAACAAAACAAAACAAAAAAATTGAGTACTTCAATGCACACCTTTACGTCCAGGACTCCTGAGGCAGAAGCAGGCAGATCTCTCTGAGTTTGAGGCTACGCAGGTGATCTACACCGTAAGTTCCAGGCCAGCCAGGGCTACAGAGTAAGATCTCATCTCAAAAAAGAAAAATAGAAGAATGCGTTACAGGGTCAATCCCATGATCTAGATCTCTTTACCCCACCTAAAAGATGCTTGGGAGCCTTTGTAAGAAAGCTTTAAACGTACTATGAACTATGGATGTGACAGAGTACACAATGTTCTTCCCAGAAGGTGGCCTTCTAAAACATTTTACATCAAGTGTGATAAGTAAAGTAAAGTAAATGCACTTAAAAACAAGAACATAAAGGAAATGCCAGCATGCCCACATTATCCCTGTGGGAAAGAAAAAGGCCTGGGTGGAATATTCTTGGTTCTTTTCACATGACCAAAGACGGTAAGACATAAGAGTAGGTGTACTCCCCTATGGTACTTGTATTTGCTTAAGCTAACTGTAAACATCACCTTGTGCTTTGCTTGCTTTAATAATAAAAATGAGAAGTGCTTTGCTTGCACTACTCAAAAGCCTGGGGTCCCCTAGCACCCCCCTCGGATCTTTGGAACGTATCCTGGGAACCTCAGGTCTTAGCCTTGCTGGTCACAGGGTGGGTCAACAGATGCTGAGAGCATTAAAGAAAATACATGAAGCCTACAATTTCTTCTGTTTCCTCATGTTGGTTTGCATTCATCTACCTGTCATCGTATGTCTAAACAATACACGCCCCACTGAGGCACGTCAACGTTCTTAAATGAGGTGGATGAAAGTACGTGTGGTTTGAATGTGAAATGCTCCCAATAGAGATGTGTCTGAACACTTGGTCCCAGTTGGCGGCGCTTGTTAGGGAACGTTGTGGCACCTTCGGCAGGTAAAGACCTTCACTGAGGACAAAGCCTTGAGGCTTTATAACCCAGCCTCATTCTATTCACTCAGGCCCTGGCTGTGAATGCAATGCTCCTGAAACCATGCCTTCCCTGGCATGACGGGATGCAGCCCTCAGCCAATGTCTTCGTCAGGGTTTCTACTGCAGTGATGAAGCACCATGACCAAAGCAAGTTGGGGAGGACAGGGCTTACTTGGCTTACACTTCCACATCACTGTTCTTCATTGAAGGAAGTCAGGACAGGAACTCAAACAGTCAGGAACCTGGAGGGAGGAGCTGATGCGGAAACCATGGAAGGGTGATGCTTACTGGCTTGCTCAGCCTGCTTTCTTATAGAACCCAGGACCACCAGCCCAGGGAAGGCACCACCCACAATGGGCTGGGCCCTCCCCCATCAATCACTAATTAAGAAAATGCCCTACAGGCTTTCCTACAGCTGACCTCATGGGGGCATTTTGTTAACTGAGGTTCCCTCCTCTCAGCTGACTACAGCAGTGTCACGGTGACATAGAACTATCCAGAACAACAGGTTTCAAAGGTGCACACCACTGGGGACACTATGACCCTCTGGAAAAATAACAGGTACTCTTTTAAATACTTAAATATTTCTTAAATACTAGGTCCTAACAACAACAGAGGAGCCTTCCTCCTCAAAATAATTTAAAAATCACTGCATACACAAAATTATTCCATTGGGTCTTTTTAAGGTGGTATGCACACCCTAGTATATCATACAGCAATGGAAAAGATCAAATTATAGCCTATACTACCAGCAAGATCCCCTCTCAAAACAAAGGTGGGCAAGCTGTGCAAGTCTACTTAAAAACAGGAAAAACTAATCTATTGTGCTAGAAACCAGAATACTGGTTATTAGGGACTCAGACGAAGTACTGATTAGGAGTGAGCATAGCATTATCATACCTTTCTGGGTACTATGGATTGAATTGTGGCCCTTCAGAATTATGCTAATGGAATGACATGAGGAAATGAGGTCTTTGGGAGGCAGTAAGTTTAAATAAAGTGATAAATGGTGGGGACCATATGCAATAGGTGGCCTTCTATGAAAACACAATAGAGAGCCTGCTTTCTCCCACTCACTCCTCCTCAGACATATGTCAAGGAGAGATTAGGTGTGCACAGTGAAAGCAAGATGGTAGCCATTAACAAGACCCTCACCAGCACCCAACCATGCACAAACCTCCAACTTCCAAAGAAGGGGGAGTTGTGTTGGGTTTTTTCTTTTTGTACACTGTCCTTTGTTTTGTTCTGACAAGATCTTGTGATGTAGCTAAACTGACCTAGAAAACACAATCATACCTCTGCCTCCAGAATGCTGGGATTACAAGGACCAAGACCAGTTCAAATTTCTGTTTAAGTCACCCAGTCTTTACCTTTACCCACTGATCCATCTTATCAGCCTCAAAGAAACTTTTTGAAAGAAACAGGTAGGTATTAAAAGTTAATGCTAACTCCTAGTAAAAACTTTGAAACCAAATTCTATGCAACCTCCTATCCGAACAGACGAAAGGGATATTCAAATTCTTACAAGGTCTTCCAACAGCAGCGCCTGACTTCTCACTATCACAAGGCCTGACTGTCGTTCCTTAAGCTCTAGTCCTTGTATGACACTAGGTAGTTAGTGTCCCTCTAGCCACTGTCGCCTGTCAACCTCCTTTTTATCTGACATCACTTTCCTTATACTGCTCTTGCTCAAAAACTCTCTTGGGCTCCCTCACAGGGACTGTGGTGAGACTGCTTTTGACTTTCCACATCTGATCACCAGATTTACTGTCCATGAACATCCCTGTACATGCCCTGCCCTGGCTTCTACTCACATTTTTACCAAACAAAAACACCCACCCAAGCTCCAAACAGCTATTTCATCTTTATATTGTGAGACTCTGGGCAAGATAACTACTCCCTCTGTGACTTATCTTTAAAACTTACTCCTTCCCTGCCACATAGTAACTATTCAATAAATAAGTATTATTAAGGTCAATTCAAATCTCAACCTAATACTATCGTAGATATAGTCAAAGTGTGCTCTCCAAGAGATCAATGGCCTAAGAGCTTGGTCCCCAATGTGGCAATATTCAGAGGTAGCAGAACCTTTAAGAGGTTGGGCCTAGTGGGGAGCCTCTCCCTGTTCCCTGGCATGTGATCTCGATCTCTATCTCTCCCCCCCCCCCCCCCCCCCCCGTCATGACGTATCTGCTATGAGTTCATTTATTCTTAAAATACATAAATACATGAGTCCACTTTTGTTTATTCCACCACTATCACCCTGCTCCACTTGCACATGTCACATCCAGGTGACAATAACCTGCAGGGCTGGGTCCCGTTCCTAATATTGATGCCTTCGCTACCCGGTATGTTTTCTGCCTCATAGTGGGAATAAGCCTTTGAAAAGCAGGGCTGGGAACATAGCTCAGTGGTACAATGCTTACCTAGCAGGTTCAAGGCCCTAGCTTTAAATTTCAGAACTACAAAAAAAGTGTTTTGGTTTGGTTTTTTTTTTTTTGGGGGGGGGGGGCGCTAAACTTTTAATAACTCCCATTATCTGTAAACTAAAGCCAGACGTGTGGGTGCCTGCCTGTAATCCCAGCTACTCAGAAGGCTGAGGCAGGTGGTACTCAGCAATAGAGCTTGCCTAGCATGCATGAGGTCTGCGTGTGCTGTGAGACTCCATCATCTGTCCCTACACCAGCCCCTGCCCTTCTGTATACTTTTCCCCACTACTATGCACTTCAGCCGTGAGACCTCTTGTTGGTTCTTCAAATATGCTAAACTCACTGGCTGCCACTGGCTTCTACAGGCACCACTCCCTCTGCATCTACAGCGCATTCATCCCTAAACATCGACAAGGTTTCTCCCTTACTCCATTCAGTCTCGGCTCATGGGTCTCCTTTCTGAAGAAGCTAAGACACTCCAGCTAGAGCAGTCCCACCATTTCCATACTCTACCCCTCGTCAATACCAGGCATACGGCTCTACCTGTTAATCTAGCATCTGTCTTCACCAGAGTCCTTGAGTCTGGCATACCCAGTGCAAGGAACAAAAAGGAATAATGCACCAGACACTCAAAATGACTGCAAGGAGGGGGACCTTTAGTGGGCCTTACGGACCAACACAGGAGTTTAGAAAAGAAATTTCTGGCAGTGCTTGAGACTTTTCTGGTAGTCAGCAACTATGTGTTGGGGGATTAAGCTATTTGAGTGCACTGGTGGAGGAGGTGTAGAGTGGTCTGAGGAGGCTGCCAGGGCAAAGTGTGTATGGCACAAGCATGAGGATTTGAATTTGGATCCCCGCACCCACCTACAAAGCTGAGTGTGGCGCTATCAGTCTGACCCCAGCACTGTGGGAGGGTCAGACACTGACTGGTAGATCCTGGTGATCCACTGCTCAGCCAGTCAAGCCAATCGTTAGGCTCCAGGTTCAGTGAGAGCTGCTACCTCAAAAACTGCGATGGGAATGATAAACATCCAGCATCTACCTCAAGCCTCTGGACCGCTGTCATCCACATACACCGGCATGCACACCCCACACACAAGCATACATCAAACACACACAGTGCAAAGCTACAAAATATTTCCAGCTTTAGGTTATTTGAGACAGAGCTATGGAAAGACCATGAGGGCAAAACAAAGAAGACTCCTGCATCTGAGTTCTGATTCTTTCTCCAAACCAATTATTTCTAATTGTCCACCTGATACCTGTACCTGCCTGATCTATGGGTGCCAGCAACAATTCCAGCTCTCCACCTTGGGTCCCTGTAACAGCCAATTTAACCAGAAACCATCTGCTCCCTCTCATCTGAGCCCAGACTATCTCCAAGTTTACTCCTCAGGCCTTGTGACTAGTCATACCCTCAGCTCTCCCTCTGTTCTGACCTCATGCCTTCCTCCTGATTACCTCAACAACCTCTCACTTCTAACTCATTGTCCCCGTGGCCAAAGTGGCCATTCCAAAATACCTCCCATCTTAGACCCATCATGGGCACCTTCAACCCTACCCAAGTGTTTAGACTTTGACAGAACTCACCAGGTGCTCTGTAGACCAGACACTGCCTTGTACCATCTTCAACTCTTCCCAGCTCTACCCTGCAGTTCTCTATTCCTTGGGCACCTATGCAGCTTCCTCCCTTCACACTCCTGTACATGTCAGTCAGATACACACAGCCCCACCCCACACACAGGGAGCTCCTACACATACTGCCAAGTCGGAGGGCAGTTCTACCTACCCAAAGGCCCTCCCTGATTATTCTGAACCTTCTATATGTTCTTCCCTAGTAAAGTAATTGTGACCATCTCTTCCTGGAAATGTCTTCCTGCAGGGGAAAGTTCCCCAGTACTTAACTCTGAATCCTGAGCAGCTAAGTTTATCACATAATAGGACTAAAAACATGTGTGCTAATTAAAATGACCTGTAATACTAACAGATCCGGGCCCTCTCACTTCCTAATCTTTGCTCTGACACCTCCCCACCGACTCGATACATCTACCTTGTAGGATCGGGGATGGAGAGATGGCTCAGCAGTTAAGAGAGTTTACTGTTCTTTAGAGGATCCCAATTCAGTTCCCAGCACCCACATCAGTGACTTACAGTTGTCTGTAACTCCAGCTCCAGGGAATATGACACTCCCTTCTAGCCTCCACAAAAGCATCCACATACATAGAATATACACAGGAACACACATGGGTGGGGGAGAGCCTAAACTCACCACAGTTCCAACTGTTCACATCTCATGGTTTCTGTACTTGCGGCTCTCGTCGCCAGAAAATTTCTCTCTATTCCCATGATTTACTTTTATTTCGTTAAGGTCTCTCTTCCAATATCCCTGCCGCTTCCTCCAGTGCTAGGGATCAAACCCAGAGCCTTGCTCATAGTAGGCAAGTGTTATACAGCTCTAGCCCTTTAAAACTAGTCCTGAACTATATTTTATATTTTCACGTTTATTGTTTATTTATGTGATGTCTTCCAAGCCTATAATATTAAAAACATTCATTTATTTTATATTTATTGAGCTCTACTGTATACCAGACCTAGGTCCTAGGCACTCATGTTCTACAGGGAGAAAATAAACAATCCACAGAACAAGTCAAAGCTCAATGCTAAGAACAACTACAGCAGTGAAGACAAGGAGTGAGGCAAGTCTTACACCCCAGACGCCCCTCTAAGAAAGGCTCCAAGTAAGGACAGGCAAAGCAGACATCCAACTGCAAGAGCAAGGCCCTGAAGTCGAAGCATGTCCAGCAGTCATAGAGGGGGTAGCAGACAGAGAGTGTGGGTGAGATTATTAAAAGCCTTACAGCTCACGATGGGAATCTTACTTTTTATTACCATTACTATTATTATGTGTTGAGAAGACTTACTGGAGAGTTGGGGAATATGGAGATTCTTCAGACTGGATCTCACTTGTAGTCCAGGCTGACTTCAAACTTGAGATGCTCCTGCCTCAAATTCCTAAGTGCTAGGATTACAAGCATGCACCAGCACGTTCAGCTTGGGAGTGGGGGTATGATCTGGTGAGCTCTTTAGCTGCTGGGATGAAAAGCAAGGCAGAAGCAGGAAGCCCAGATGAAAAGCTACTTCAACAATGCAACTAAGAAGTGATGGTGACTTGCGTCCTGGTGGCAAACACTGAATACGGACTGGGGGGAGTGGGAGACAGCCAATGGAGATTCCAAGATTATTGGCCAGACCCTTTGTCTATTACTAAACTAGAGAAAATGGAACGAGGGACTAGGGACATAGGTCAATGAAGCCTTGGAGTCTCTCCCAAGTACAAGAGGAGGAGGAAGAAGGGGAAGGAAGGAGAAAAAGGTCAGTGGCAGGCAAATACTGCTAGACCTCACATACCCTTCATCCCAGCACCCAGGAAACTGAGGCAGGAGGATCTAAAGTTTAAGGCAGGCCTGGGCTGCAGAGCAGAAAACCTGTCCCCCCCCCAAAAAATAGATAGATAGATAGATAGATAGATAGATAGATAGATAGATAGATAGATAGATAGATAGGCAGGCTGAGGAGTGGGAGGGGGATAGAAGGGAGTTTGCTAGCATTATCTTGTTTCAGTAGGTGATCAGACGATCTGAAGATGTTAAGTAGGCAGCTGGATAAAGGTCAGAGAGAGGAGCCTAGGCTAAAAATATAAATATAGGCCGGGCGTTGGTGGTGCATGCCTTTAATCCCAGCACTCGGGAGGCAGAGGCAGGTGGATCTCTGTGAGTTCGAGGCCAGCCTGGGCTACCAAGTGAGCTCCAGGAAAGCCGCAAAGCTTCACAGAGAAACCCTGTCTCGAAAAACCAAAATATATATATATATATATATAGATATATATAGGCTCTTAGCCTAATGCACAGGTATTTAAAGCTGGGTGAGCTCAGCATAAATAAAAAAAAGTGGGAAAACGATGCTTGGGTACTTTTATGAAATAAACGAATGTTCCTGGTACGGTAACAGGTTTGGAGTACGGTGCCCCCCAGGCAGAACACAAAATGTGTCCCCAAACAGAATACCAGCGCTGACCTTTGCCTGTGCTGAAAGCCATCTATGCGGGGTAGGGCTGGGATAGGGTCTAACACAGACTAAGCTGGCTTCAAACTCGCTTTGACAACGACACCATGCCCAGCATGCTGTGATTTTCTTTCAAAAGGGTCCCAGTACAACCGGGGATCCCTTACAGAAGATAGGATGCAGGGCACCCAGAGACAGGTGAGCCAACCGGAGTGGCAACCATTAGCATCCTGTTCGAATCTCAGTAGAGGACACGGGAGTCGGCAGGGCTTCGCTGGGTCGTCTTTACTCGAAAGAGCCATTCTCTGGAAGGACACCCCCCAAAGACCGCGGCCAGGCCGGGTGACGCCTGGCAGCCGTGAGCGCGGGTGGGCGTGGCGATAGCGCACCAGCGAGGAGGACCACGCTCGGAAGAGCCCAGTCACAGCGCTCGGTGAGGTGTCGCCGGCCGGCGTTCCCAGCTGCCTCGAGAGAGGAAGCGCGAGCCTCGTGACTGCGAACTCGGGATGGGGTTCCAGCCAGCCTGGGGGTCCTGCTTCGCGGGCGGGTCCCACGTGATCACCTGCAGCTCGCACTCCTTACCTAGCTCCGCCGCCGGTCTGCCGTCCGCTCCCGGGTGCCGCACTACGCCGCCGCCGCTTCTCGCGCCGCTCGCCCGCGCTTCCTGATTGGCCGCGGCGGTCAGCTCCCAGAAGCCCCTGCGCGCCGCGCCGCCAAATGAACTTTATGGA
>CABHPR010125032.1:0-40420 GCA_902168415.1 Peromyscus melanophrys
GCACCAAGGCTGCTTATTTAATTCCCTCACCTGGAATGGAAATGCACATCACCAGGTCTTTCATATCCCTCCTCTTCTGAGTTAGAGATAGGGCTCAGCGGTGAAGAGGACTTGCTATGCTTACAGAAGATCAGGGCTCAGTTCCTAGCCTCCACATGACAGCTCACAACCACAGATGGCTCAAATTCCAGAGGATCCACACAACCACAGATAACCCATGTCCCAAGGGATCCAGCACCTTCTTCTGGCCTCTGTGAGCACCAGGCATGCATACAGTACACTTACATAGGGGCAGACAAAGCACTCATAAACATGAAACAAAATAAGTAAAAAAACTTTTTTAAAGATTCTTGTTTTTTTAGGTATGACATTCTGAAACATTTCATGGGAGTCAATAGAAAGTAAGATTCAAAGCACACTTTCAGAGGGAAGTTGGTTTTAGTTTTGTTTTGTTTTTTAAAACAACTTTATTTTTAGGCTGTTAATTTCACTAAAAAATATTTAGTGAAACTCTGTTTGAATAATCTATTAAGTAAATGACTAAGAGATATAAAATTGTCACAACAAATGCATTAATCTTCTTCAACTGTAGACCACGTTGTTTTACTTCCAAGAGACAGGGATGTTAGAGGATAAAGAGCCCATCCATGCAAGTGTAGCCTCAAGTTAAAAAAAGAAGAAAAGAAAAAAGGATCCCTCATTCATTTCAAATGTGCCAGCCTCTCAAGAGTTAACTTGAGAGATCAGCCTTTAGAAGAGTAGAATCATAGCTCCACACCAGTCTTAGTGACACTGAGGAAAGAGTTAACTTGAGAGATCAGCCTTTAGAAGAGTAGAATCATAGCTCCACACCAGTCTTAGTGACACAACACTGAGGAGAGTGATCCTGAGAAATCTGGCCAAAGGACCACTTGGCTTACTCGGTCCCCTGGACTCATTTATTGTTAGGACATAATATCAAATCAGGATTGAGATGTGAGAGCACACCCATGACTAAGTATGATGATTCCTGTTCAGCTTTCTTTCTGGCTGGCTTCAGGCTTCCCTTTTCATATCAGGTAGTCTTCAGCTTTGTTTTTTTCCCCTGTAAGACTTTAAGCATTTGACTTTCTTTCTAGTTTGAATCCCCATTCCAGAGTCTCACAATGTGTATATGGTCCATTGGGATAATTTCCTACCCTGACTTCTAAAGCTTTCAGTTCATTACTGTTGGTGATGTGGCCCCTAGTCACCTACGCTAGAGACACCTGGGCCTGAGGCACATTGTCACAAATGCTGTCTGTCACTCTGGAGCGGGGGTGGTGGCTCCACAGAAGGAGCACTGGCTGCACTTCAGATTCCTGCCTTTGCTTCCTGGCACCCAAGTGGTGGCTGCAACCACTTGTCATTGAGTCCCAGATATCCTTTAGCTATTGTACGAAATAACACATCGAGAGTCTAACTTAAAAAATAATACATTGCATCTTACAGCACAGTTTCACTTATCTCATATTTCCTTTCTTATACTGTAAGTTTGTTCAGTCTTCCTAAATAAAATGTAAAAATATAAATTAATAACCCTTCACAAAGGATTATAAAATAATAAACAATCTTTGATCATCTCCATAATCTCTCTTTTTATATGTGTCTTTTAAATCTTAGTCAAGAAATACTATTTCTAGGAAACATTATTTGTCTTAAACCTTAAAATTTAAGAAAAAAATAATAAATGGCTGGGCATGGTGGCACACGCCTTTAATCCTAGCACTCCAGAGGCAGAGCCAGGCAGATTTCTGAGTTCGAGGCCAGCCTGGTCTACAGAGTTTCAGGACAACCAGGGCTAACCCAGAGAAACCCTGTCTCAAAAAAAAAAAAAAAAAAAAAAACCAAAGGGGAAACAAAAAAAAAAAAAGAAAGAAAAGAAAAGAAAAAAACAAGCAGTCTCCACTATTGCTGGGGAACCCAAGCCAGCCGCTCACATAAACTAACTTTTTAACATATAATTTCTGACTCACAAGAGCTAGTCAAGTATTATGAATTCAATTTATTTCTCCTCAAGAGATGGCTACTTAGATCTGGACTGTATATCCTTACCCACAATAATTTGACTATTCAATGGGATTTCCTAACTTTCCTTTTCTTGTTTTCTGAAATCCAAGAGTTAGATGACATTATGTCTAACTGAACATATGCGATCCCCTTTGTATTTGTTTTTTGTTTGTTTTGTTTTGTTGTTTGTTTGTTTGTTTGTTTGATTATTGAGACAGGGTTTCTCTGTAGCTTTGGAGACTGTCCTGGAACTCACTCTGTAGACCAGGCTGGCTTTGAACTCACAGAGATCCGCCTGTCTCTGCCTCCCAAGTGCTGGGCCACTACCATCCGGCTAAGTATTTGCTGTCTGAATGCCACAGGCACAAATGTAAGTTATAAAGGCACTGTTGTCTGGTAAGTTTCAAGCGCTAACATACTGTGCTTGCTGACAGCAGGAAGTTTTCCTGAGTGAATGTCAAAGCACTATATAAAAACCATATTTAGTAAGAAAAGATACTCATGTAAGACCCTTGAAATAGGTTTTCCTATTAATAAGATGCTTAGAAACAGAATGCAGATTTGTTTACAGACTCCTTATGCTCAGGCCACTCAGTCACAAATGTCACTTTGTCTGTGGCATTCGTGCTGCTTTGATGCCTAAAATCCTAACAAAGGAGTGAACAACTAATGATAAGCCTCTCTTGGGGGCGAGCACAGCTTACTCTAACCTATCTGTGCTGACGACGGCTTTCTGAAATCGTGTGTGGCTGAAATGGACTCAGTGCAACTGTTGATTCTATTGACTTTTTTTTTTTTTTTTTGGTTTTTCGAGACAGGGTTTCTCTGTGTAGCTTTGCGCCTTTCCTGGATCTCACTTGGTAGCCCAGGCTGGCCTCGAACTCACGGAGATCCGCCTGGCTCTGCCTCCCGAGTGCTGGGATTAAAGGCGTGCGCCACCACCGCCCGGCTGACTTTTTCTTAATCTTTAGAGAAAACCATTTTTTTCAAAATAGATTTAAAGTTATTTTAGCATGCAAGTCACTGAAGAGTTAGTATTAGATTTTTACTTTTAGCAAGCAGATGTGGAATATGTGCAGTAATTTTTTAGTCACAGTTTGGCTTGATATAGTCCTAAAAGTTGTGATCAGTCACTCATCAACTTATATATACTTCTATATCAAAAGATAGAAGAATATCTTTGTAACCTCTGATACAACGTCAAGAGCATGTTGTGTCAAAGTGTGACAGTTGTTTTCAAATTGAGTCACAGTTTTCTTCCTTGCTTTCTTGGTACCTCTAACACAATAAACAGTGCCATGTAAGTTAGAAATGTTAGAAGATCAAAGTGTATGACTTCAGAGTGCCTGAACAAAATGGGACTTCCGCTGTGGATTTGTAGCTATTTTCTATTCCTTCTGCAAGTATATTTGTTATTAACAGGTTCCATCATTGTTTTCAAATGGTTGCTTTTTTTTCTTGGTGCTTTCAAATGTCATTGTTTGTTATAATTTTCAGTGTTAAATTTCCTCAATCATTCGTTTAGATCAATTGCCAAGTAAGGCTGATAAATTGAGACTGATAGATATTTTAAAGTCTACATAATTTTCCTGTCCTGTTGGTTAAGCTTTCATAATTTACTTGTTGAAGAGGCCAAATTGTTTGTTGATTTCCTCAGACTGGGTTTTGCATGTATTTTAAAGAGATTCTTCTTGTCCAGTCTCGCATTTAAAGTTATAATGATTAAGTCTTGAATTTTCATACAGTCCAGGTTTGCCTAGGGGTAGAAATAAGATTGCTTTAAGGTGACATGTGCCTCCATCAAGAGGCTGGTGTTGGCATGGTTGTCTCTTTTTTGATGAAATGAAACACATTCAAGGACAACTGTTACTCCTTACTGATTACAACAGACTAATATTTTAACTTTCTCTCTCATGTAGTAGCTATAATATTTATCTGAGAAAAAGGTTTGTCTGATATCTGGATAGCCTAATGTTTTTGGTGAACTATTAACACTCAAGAATAACCCATAGGGAAGGTGTCACGCAACTGATACTTTCAAATGTCTACCAACTTGGTCATAATTGTATTCAGAAATGATGATTATGTTATATCTCTCTAAATGCTTATAGATATATAGATACAAATCTGTCTACATACTTAATTCAGGAATAAATAATTTGACTAAGAATTATTAAAGATATACCATAGAAAAATTAGTTTTTAGTAAGTTAAATTTTATACCAGCTTTATAAACTTAAAAAAACTATGATTTTAACTAGAATTTTCTATTATGTTGATCCCTTATTTTTATTTTGTTTGTAATATTTATTTCTGTAATTTATTAATTAACAGGGAATGCAGTGGTGTCTTTTGAAAGAAGAGGATGTCATTCCTCGTATCAGGGCAATGGAAGGCCGAAGAGGAAGACCACCCAATCCAGATAGACCAAGAGCAAGGGAGGAGTCCAGGATGAAGCGCCGGAAGGGCCGCCCTCCCAACGTTGGCAGTGCTGAGTTCCTGGATAACACAGACGCAAAATTACTAAGGAAACTGCAGGCTCAAGGTAAGACACATCTGCTCTCTGTCACTAGCGGTCTTAAAAAAACCCAGGAGGAGTCAACCTTCTTGTCCTTTTGACTTGGAAGTGATGGACTCAAATGAGCAGTTCTTTGAATGCATAACCAGATCTCAAGAGTTGTGCTTACAGACCCATCGACCCTGTGTGCTACAGTTGCACTCTTGAGATTTGCACGGGAAGGGATCCGCCAGCCCTTGGCACATGCCCTAAGGTTGTGCCAACAGGATTCTCCTTTTCACAGCACCCAATCCCTTGAAGTGTACATGGGAATAACTCCAAAATATGTGGGTCTGTGGGTCAATTTTCAGAGAACTCCAGTTATGGTAACTAACCCCAGTGTTTTAGTTTGGAGTCTCCTGAAGTCTGGGTATGAATTTCAGAATGCTGAAGTGGTCAGTGTGTTTTAGAAGATGTGACAAGGGCACCAGAGAGTGGGTGTATTAAGTTCAAAGTACTCATAATGATCAGAAATGTACTTATTACTCAAAATCGTACATAAATTACCTTGGAGCTGCTCCTTATGACAAGGGACAACTAAGATAAAATAGATGTTCTGCTGTGGAGTCTTGAGTTATTTCATATAAAAGGGAAACCTCTTTAGATTCTCTTAAGCATATCATCTTGTATAAATACCTTGAACTTGTAAGCATATATGTACAGATGACTGATGGCTTAAATTTTTAATAATTAAAATTATATTTAAAAGGCTATCAGAATTTTATGTCATTTCAAGAATGTTTTATCTTTATAAAACCTAGAAAAAAAAAACACAAAATGTATTTCTGTTCATTGTAAATCAATCATAATACATAGCAAAGGCTCATAGAACAAAACACTTTAAAAGGAAGCTCCGATTGTCACTCATCAGTGGAGTCCTAACAAGTTTTTGTTCCTTTCTAAAACGGGTTTCCCATGTATGCTCTGTCAGCTTGATCTTGGTCATGTTTCCAGTGGCTCAGCAGTTAGTGATGCACGGGTTTCTTTACCATCCCCGTTAGAACACTGTGTCTTTGACTCTTCACTATCACATACAATGTAATAATAAACACATGGTAAGCATTTAGAAGTATATATTTCATAAACACCCATCATTTCCAGGTGAATCAGCAGTCAAATACTATTTCTAAAACAGATGTTCCAATTCATACTTCATCTAATAGCATTTACAGTAACTACTGGCTAGCAGTTACTTAATATAGCTTTAGTCTTTCTCTGCCTTAAAACAGTTGATTATTTTAATGTTATTTCCTTCATCTTAATACTTCTATCTTCCAAATAGTTTAGTGATGATTAAAAACAAAACAATAAATATATTAAGAGACATGCGTGAGTTTTAAAATTAGTTTAAAGTTGCTGTTTTGTTTTTTGTTGGTGTTTCAAGACAGTGTTTCTCTGTGTAGCCCTGGCTGTTCTAGAACTAACTCTGCAGATCAAGCTGGCCTCGAACTCTGAGATCTGCCTGCTTCTGCCTCCCAATTGCTGGGATTAAAAGTGCACACCACCATGCCCAGCTTTAGTTCACAGTTTTTAAAATTGCATTTTCAATTGTCTTTTTTCCTGTGTGTATGCATGCACATGTGTGCACATATATGTACGGGTGTGCATCCCACAGTGCGTGTCTGGAGGTCAGAAGAGACCTTGCATGAGTCAGTCCTCTCCTTCCACCATGTGGGCCCTGGCGATAAACACAGATTGTCAGTCTTGGTAGGAAGTCCCTTCACCCACTGAACTCTACTGCCGGCCCTGAGTTCTAAAAATTATTATCAATAAAGCCATGACTCTTGTGAGGCTTGTGTAATGGTAGCTGCGTTATATTTAGAAATGAGTGCTTGAAGTGAACTGGTAGCCAAAATGTCTTTTTTATATGTTTTCATTTCCAATACATATACCCTTATATACTATCTAAAACAGAGCATTTAAATTTGAAAAATTAACTCTATTGTAACAAAGAAGTTAATTGTCCTTTTTCCCAGAATTTTATCCTAGATTTCAAATTGATTTTATTCCATGACATGTTTGTCTCTGGTTGTAATGGGCTTCACTTAGGCCTTATTGTTAGTGTGTGTGTGTGTGTGTGTGTATACTCTCTCTCTCCATTAAAACAAGCACTGAGTGTTTTCATTATTTTTACATTTATGAACTTACTAAGGAGAGTAGGGGCACTTGGGTCCCCCACACACCGTGGATGTCACAGGACAAATTGCAGGTATCGGTTCTTTCCCTTTACCATGTGATTCTAGGGATCCAATTCAGGTCGTCAGCCTTGGCGGTGACAGTCCTCATCCACTGAGCATCTCCCTTGCCACAGCATTAAATATTCACAGTGAATGATTACTACATTCAGGCTAGCAAGATAACTCATGCGTAAAGTTATTCCTGCCCAGGCTTTGTGATCTCAGCTCTATCCCTGGGACTCCACGTCAAGGTGGAAGGAGTGACATGGTTCTACCAAGGTGTCCTCTGACCTCTACATGCCTACCATGGCCCACCCACCCACATACACTTGTACATAGCAATAAATAAGTAAATAATATTTTTTATGATTACAAGTGTATGAATTGTTGCGTGCCCCCTTTGTAGAGATTAAGTAACAACGAATTGTTTAACACCTATTTTACAAACAATTTAAAGGGGTTATTTGAGAGGATTCTACAAAGGTTTTTTTCATATATTTTATTTTATTTTTATGTGCATTTGTGGTTTTGCCATGGATGTCAGGGTCCCCTGAAACTGGAGTTTCAGACAGGTGTGAGCTGCCATGTGGGTGCTGGGAATTGAACTCAGGTCCTCTGGAAGAAGAGTCAACACTCTTAACCCCTGAGCCATCTCTCCAGCCCTCTACAAGATTTTGTTACATATTATTATTCTACTAGGATTTAAAGTATGCTGAAAATGTTGATTAAGTTTGCAGAATAGTTAAGAATATGATAAATGCATGTTTTGAACACATTTCCAAACACTGTAAAACTGAGAGAGCTCTAAATTATCAGAGAATGAAGATTAAATCTGACACAGTTTCCATATGATAATGGCTTTCAGTGCGTGTAACTAAAACGTGTGTGTTAATTGACTGACACGAGTACCTCAGGTTGTGTAGAGCAGAAAATAGCAGCTAGCACTGGATGTCGCAGAACTGGAGATGGGGACACAGTGCTTTCCCTAGTGACGGCTAAGAAGGAGTGCAGGTAACTAACTGTCTGACATCCTCAGATTTTAGTCATGCTGCAGTGCTTTAGAATATTCTGTCCAAAGAAATGTCTCACTAATTCTGTGTGCTATGAGTTTATTTGAAACTAAATACTTATCTTTGAAATTAAGGCAGATATATTTTTAAAAATTTTATTAGCATCTATTTATTGGGTAAAAATTATTGATTTCATTTTGACATTTTCAGAATTTATAAAGGCCCATTCTTCTATTAGAGAAAGAATTGAGCTTAGAGTGAAAGATCAACTTATGTAACTTTTTTAGGGAACTGTTTTTTTTTCTAAATCAAATGTGCTTTTCAACTTAAGAGAATGTTGAGTGTTTAAATCAGAGTTCAATAAAAACAAAAACCCACATTTGGTTCTTAAATCTTAATATTTAAATATTGAAAATGTGTTATTGTTTCAGTATTGTGATTGTCTTCTAGCATATTGTTAGCAGAGGTTGCTTTCTCTGCATGCCAGTTTAGAGGTGTTCATTTCTAAGGTGTTTACTATATAGGAGATCTTTTGCATAACTCAGAAAGTTTTCATGATGCCTCTGATTTCCAAATAGTGAACATTATTGGAAAGTTGAAATGTATTTTAGCATCAGTTTTGCTTTCTCTTCAGTAATGTCTATAGTTTGCTACATGAAATTAGACTTGTATCCATTTTCCTTTCAAAATTGTTATGATAGGAAATTAATGGTCATCAATTCATAGACTGTATGGCTAACTTAATAGAACCCTGAGAACATTCAAACGCATGCTTCAAGGTTTTCCCCGTGAAATGTAGACGGGCAGTTCAGAAAGATGTGAGTTTGTGCTTTGACCGCTCTGTAACTTCCTTGTGAGCCTTTCACATTTTATTTATATACTGTGTGTAATATTATTTACCTTATAAAATAGCTATGAAGATTAAATAAAATCATGTAAATTCAAGCATTATCCACATTCAATAAATGGTAGAAATACATAGTTATTGTCAATTAATATAGTTTATAGGTTCCTTATATCTTCATCAGCTACAAAATTTAGAACTGTTATTCTGTGTTGTAAAGTGGTACTTTCTAAAATTATTTTCCAGGTAATATTATGATACATCCCTTTTAGAGTTAATAGCATTCAGATTGCACTTGCCATTGAGAACAATGACATTGTATGGTTTCTGTATCCATCATACCCATTTCCACACTAACAACCAACCTCTAAATCTCAGTGACACAGGACACTAAAAGCTAATCCCTTTTCCAGATGGAGTCAGTGAGAGCAGCTCTGTTGGTCTTGGCTGGGATTGTTCCATGTGTTCAATACCCAACAGCCTATTGAAAACATGTCCTTGGTTGGTGGGCCAGGCACAAGGGCAGTAGAGAACGTGTGTTCCCTTGAAAGCTCTGCTTTCGTTTCAGCTAACATCCTCTTGCCCAGGGGAGACCATTGGCTGAACTCAGAATCTAGGGGCAGAGTTTATTCCATCTCTTGATGAGAGGGACTCCAAAGTCACGTTGCAAATGGCCTGGGTTAAGAGACAGATGAAGAAAAGGACTGTTGTATCTTTTTGCCCCAAATCCTTCTGTCTGTCCTTTAAAATTATGAGACCTTTGCTGTCCTTAAAACTATTGGATATTCTTCCTTCTTTTAAACGTTTTTAATAATATTAGTGTATGTGCATAATGATGTGTGTATGAATGCAAATGCATATGTGCCATGTTGCACATGTGGAAGGCAGAGAACAGCTTTCAAGACTAGTTTGTTTTCTCCTTCCAGCATGGGTTCTGGGAATGAGACTCTGTTGACAGACTTCAATAGCCACAGGCCTTTACCTGTTAAGTCTGGCCAGTAGTCTCTGCTTTCTATATTTTAAGAGTTTAGTTCTTCTACTTTTTAAACAAAAGCATCACTAGATTCAAGGATTTAATCATTAGTACAGCTAATTGAAGTACAATTTTGGCTAGAGGTCTCTGCCTTTGCAAGTGTGTGTGTCTGTGTTTCTTTGTGAGAGTGTGTGGTTTACATGTGTATGTTTATGTGATTGTGTGTGTGTGTTTTACATGTGTAAATGTGTATATGTGTGTGATTGTGTCTGCATGTGTGTGTTAAGAGTGAGGCTAGCCGGGCGTTGGTGGCACACGCCTTTAATCCCAGCACTCGGGAGGCAGAGCCAGGCGGATCTCTGTGAGTTCAAGGCCAGCCTGGGCTACCAAGTGAGCTCCAGGAAAGGCGCAAAGCTACACAGAGAAACCCTATCTCGAAAAACCAAAAAAAAAAAAAAAACAACAGAGTGAGGCTAAACTGATACTCTTAGATCTCAGCATTGCTTGCAGTGTGGAAAGGGTGCTTCTGGGAGCTCCGTGATGGGGATCACATTTGTACAGTTATTCTTTTGTTCATTTTTGACTAAATAGTTTGCCAATTCTTTTCTAACTTTTTGGGCTTTAAAATCCACGATCCCTTTGTCTCGGCCACCCAAGTGCTGGAATTACAGCCTGGAACTACCAGTCACCTTTTCTAGCGGGGCCAATGAACCTGCCGTTTTCCACCAAACTACTTTCCTACCTGGTCTGTATCTACCCTTAGGCAATTTTCTTAAGTGTTTCGTCATGTGTGGTGACACAGCACCAGTTTCACAGTTATTCTTTGAGATGTATCACGAGTGTAATGCTGTCACTAAAACCCTTTGAAATTTGTGTTTTTCAGAAATAGCCAGACAAGCAGCACAAATAAAGCTTTTAAGAAAACTTCAAAAGCAAGAACAAGCACGGGTTGCCAAAGAAGCTAAAAAACAGCAAGGTAGATAGATGACGTGTGTGCAGTGAAAGGTGGGAGCAGGGCCTTCATAGGGCTGCCCTCCTCGGTGTTTCTGTGCTGACAGGCATGCTTTGGGTTCCCTTAACAGCAATAATGGCTGCGGAAGAGAAGCGGAAGCAGAAAGAACAGATGAAGATTATGAAGCAGCAGGTATGTTCATGTGCTGGGACGGACTTCTGATGTGAATCTGCCTGGTGTACACGGGCATGGTACCCACCTGTGTTTCCTGCATAGCTGCTGTTATGTGTAAATGTCTCTGTCTGTTTAGAAAGGTGCCATCTTAAAATTGTTCTCCTTTAAAAAAATTTTTATATTTCAAGAGATATTTAATTTTATTTTATATGAATGAGTGTTTGTCTATATGTATGTATTTTTACCACATCTATGCCTGGTATCCATGGAGACCAGAAGAGGGCATTGGATCCTTCAGAAATGGTGTTAAAGTAGTTAAGAGCCACCATGTGGGTATTGGGAACTGAACTGAAGTCCTCTGCAAAAGCAATCAGTATTTTTTTTTAATGTTTATTTATTATGTATACAGTGTTCTGCCTGCATGTATCTATGCAGGCCAGAAGATGGCACCAGATCTCATTATAGATGGTTGTGAGCCACCATGTGGTTGCTGGGAATTGAACTTAGGACCTCTGGAAGAGTAGGCAGTTGCTCTTAAATGCTGAGCTATCGCTCCATCCCCTGTAATCAGTATTCTTAACTGCTGAGTAATCTTTTCGACCTAGTTTTTTTTTTTTTTTAAATGTGGGTTCTGAACTTAGGTCCTCATATTTGCAAGGTAAATCATACTAACTGAGTGTGCATGTGTGCATGTGTGTGTGAGATCTTCATCCTCCTGAGTCCAACTAGGGTTGTGCATATGTACATGGGTGTGGGGCTGACCTCTGGGCTACAGGCAACATATCAAGAGGACTCACTCCTGAGGAAAAACTGATTTTTCCCTCCTTCCAGAGCCATTGGCTGTCTGTAGCTTTTAAGTAAGGACTTGTGAGCTCTTCCCCTACCCATGGTGGGATATCAACTGGTATGGTCTTGTAGGCAAACATTGTTGAGTTCACGTTTCCAACATTCCTGTCATTTCCAAAAGACACTATTTTACAGGAGGCCCCTAACCCTCTGGCTCTTACAGCTTTCCCCTCTTCCATGATGTCTCTGAAACTTGAGTGGAGTCCTTGTCTGATAGGTGGGGAGGGGCACTCTACAGTCCTTTTTTTCTGCAGTATGACCAGTCGTGGTTCTGTTACAGCCTCCTTAATGCAAACAGAAACTTGTTTATGAGGGTGCGAGCTGCACTTCTTGGTTTATTCAAGGATGAGGATTTAGAAGACAGTTGCATACTATATCCATTTAGAAAGTGGTGAAGAACAGCCAGCCTGGTGCCCTGTGGTGCAGCAGTGACACTCATATCTCAGGAGTAACCAACAACTGTCTGATTGGACTTAAGGCCCATTCGCTAAGGGGCAGTTCAGGTCTAGTACTATAAACCTAGCCAAGAACCTGTGGATGGAAAGATCATAGGTCCTAGAGGAAAACCTATAAGAACTTCCCCCATTTTTAAATCAAGTTCTTTTTCTTAAAGTTCTTTAAGAAGTGAGATTTTATATAAGGCATTACGTATGTAATATTTATAAGTATCTTAATATTCTCGTAGACATTGAATTCAAGTTGGTACCCTGAGACTCTTTTCAAACTTTAAGTTAATGTGTCAGTGGGTAGAGGATATTCCTTGAACATTCCAGTTGGAAACTGGGGAGTTTAAAACATGAACAGTATAAGCCTGACCTGAGTTTAATCCTCAGAAGCCACATAGTAGAAGGAAAGACCAACTTCACAAATGGTCACCTGATTGCCACACGTGCAGTATGGCACATGTGCACCCCACACCTATAGTAATGCACACACAATAAATTTAATTAATTAAAAGTAAGTAAATAATACATGTGCCCTATTAGTAAAAAACTAAATCGAGGTATTCTGGAAAACAGTTTGCCCTCATTGCTTCCGAATATTTTCGAAGAGTATTATTCGTCATATCCAGAGTTCTCTCTTGTGTCTGTATTGCCTTTCTCCTTTCTACTTTGCAAAATAATTTTGGTAAAATGAAGTAATTTTTAAAAATATTGAAAATATTAATTGACACGGTGTGTGAGCTGTTCCCCATCTCCACGTGCTCATCCAGCACTTAAAGGGAGTGGGGAGAAAGTGTATTGTTCTAAATGAAATCAGTTGTGTTACTGTATAAATAGCTGCTAACTCAATTGCTTGGCTTGACGACTGTCTCATTATCTCTGATGTTTCTTACAGAGTTAACTAAAGAAATGTGACCACAACGAATTCCTATAGAGTTTTAGAAGTTATAGGAATTTAGAAGTTAGAGTTTCTAGTCAGGCAGCCTAGAGTTAAATGTGGGCTGTACTGCTTAACAAGTCTATGACCTTAAAGGAATAATGTCTTCTGTCTCCATTTCCTTTATTGGAAAGGAAGAAAAGTGTGGTGGCTGATGAGTTAGTGAGAGAATGAATACGCAATGCCTTCTACAGTTCTTGACAACATATAATACTGTTTTTGAAAGATGTATGTAAAATATACCTTTTACCTTAATTTAAAATCACAATATGTAAACTTAAATTCCTCTATTTGTTTATTGTTACTACCAAACATTGTGAGGTTGACTTAAAATAAGTACACTTAGTAATGCATTTGTTAAAGTAGTATAACTCTTTATTGAATTGTATGTGTTCTCATACTTCGTTTTAAAGAAAAATACTGCCATTTTGTTAAACTTTTTGTAGTTTCTTTGATTTTATGTTGACCAAAGACTTATCAAATTATCTTAAAACTTTAAATTCAGCTTTGTGATCTTAAAGTCAAGTGCCTGCAACCTAAATTTTTCATTCTTTAGTGCTAATTGAACCAGCATTAGGCTTCAAAGCTTTCAACACCATTAATTCAGATGAATTACCCTTATATATTTATCCAGACATTTATGAAACAAAACTACTTAGACTTTTTGTTAAATAATGACCATTTTATGTTGTCTTATTTTATTTTTGAGCCTAAGGTGTCTCCGTGTTGCCTACGCAGACGTCTAACTTGTGATTGTCCTGCATCAGTTAACAGAGTTGTCAGTATTATAGCTGTGTGCCATCTGGCCCTGAAATGATTAAAGTCAGCATTATCTAGAAGAAAATAGAATCATGTTTTTCCTCACTCTTTGGATTTCTTTTTCATCTTTGTTTGTTTTGTTTGTTTGTTTTCATGACAGGGTCTTTCTGTGTAGCCTAGAATTCTGTAGACTAGGCTGGCCTTGAACTCACAGAGATACATCTGCCTCTGTTTCCAAAGGGATGGGATTAAAGGTGTGTGCAACCCCTGCCCAGCTCTTTGGATATTTTTAACACAAAAATTGACAAAATTATCATCAGAGTACTTTTTGACATGTAATATTTATTGAATTTTTTCCTTGGCAATTTCATACATGTATTCTAACTAAAGTAACCCCACACAACTCTTTCTAATTGCCCTCCTAACCCATTACCCCAGCTCTGTTCCCTATAAGTCATTTTCCCACATTCATGTCTTTTGTTTTTATTTTTGTTTTTGTTTTGAATCCCCTGAGTTTAACCAGGATCATCTGTGTGACTGTCGGTTTGAAACTATCTGTTGGAGCCTGGTAGATTCCTTAGTGGTCACACAGCTGACAACAATGACTGCCTCTTTCCCAGAATCCACCAGCAGCCAGCAGTGCAGTAGTGAGGGTAGGCCCTGTGAGCCCTTCCCTGCTTCACAGTGGATTGCTAACCAGTGCTGTCTTGTGTAGGCACCATACAGGGAGGCACAGCTCCTGTCATTACTTCACTCACGGTGCTGTGTCCAGAAGACCACATTTTGCAAACCCCCAACTCCACTCCATCCCTGCCAGTGCCGGGGATCGAACCCAGGACTTTGCAGATGCTGGCATAAGCACTTGACCACTGTGGGAGCTATGTGTCCCCATATACAACAAGAATCCTTAAAGCAATTTTGCAAGATTGTGGAAGCACCACAAAGAAGTAGGGTGAGCACAGACACTGTAATCTGAGTTGAATATGACTCTGTGGACTAAGTTAGCATTACAGCAAAATATTTGCTGTGTAAGAACTCAGTGTCCTCACTTACAGAAAGACTATAATTCCAACCACTAAGACTCTTATGATAAACAAGATACTGTATAGGAAGTAACCATCTCAATAAATGAGTACATAATATTATAGAAAATTTATAACTTCTAAGTGATGTTAGTCCTCATCCTGGTGATATTGTCTCTAAATATCTATAGTGTGTGTGTGTGTGTGTGTGTGTGTGTGTGTGTGTGTGTGTGTGTGTGTGTGTATGTGTGTGTGTGTGTGTGTGTGTGTAAAATATATGTTTAGCAGTTAGGGTAAAGCTCTAAACTGCATATATGTAAGCCCAGATGACTTTAAGAGCCTCTGTCTGCACAGGAGAGAATGTGCAATGCTTTTGCTGATTTAAGGGCACAGCCCTTTAAAAGTCTTGGGATTGCCAAGAACAGAAAAATTTCACCAAGAATATATTTCTTCAGGCCTCAATAATTTAAAAAATGGGTTCTGCAATCTGTTACTTAGAAATAAAATGAAAATCCATGTGTGGCTTTGTATTTTTGGTAAGCTGCAGCTAATATTCAGTGCCAAGAAAGGATCACCAGCAGCAAAGTCCTAGAGTGTGATGAGTCTTCTGAATTAAATCATTGATTCCTCAAATCTCATGATTGTATTATACACCTCTGTAGAGACTCAATTATCCAGAATGACGGAAAATTGACAGTAGAGTAGTCAAACACTACATCTGGAGACTGAAAGAGAAACACAGCAGTGTTTGATAGAGATCAAATGTGTTTGATATCGAAATTCTAGTACAAATCTAATTATAAGTAAGAAATGTCAGGGTTTGTTCTTGTTAGGTATTTATTCCTATCCAGGCCACTTGAAACTTTCTCAAAGAACATTTTTAAAATAAAACTTCTAACTGTGATCATAGCATAGAAGGATAATTTTGAAAATCAAAATATAAATTCTTATTAAAACTTAGATGATTGCTCAGTTATAAAATATAACATTTTACATACCAGCTACCTGAGGTAAGTAATTTCCCAGATTATAAATTCAAATTAATGCAGTATAAAATCTTATGGGTTTATTCTTATGCTTGAAAGCATTGTTCATATCATGTCAACATGTGAAATAAACTTTAGAATCAGAGGTTATTTTTAATAATGACCTTATAGCTGTGTAATGACTATATAGTTATGGTTTTAAAGCATTTTTTCAAATTTATGACAAGCTGACAAGCCATGCATATAAATTTTTTTATAGAAATATTGTTCTTTGTTCATGTTCATTCAGCAAGTTGTAGCTGTGTATCAGTCGCTTTATGTATTTCGATTTCTGTTTTATTTGTACTTGCAGTTACTTGTAAATACTTTCTGGATATATAACTTTAATCAGCTTTGTTATCTCTTCAGTATGTTCGTTTAACATTTATTGTTTACAATTATGAGAAAATTTCTACACTCATATGAATGTGAGTCACCTTATAACAGGTAACTGAATTTCGGATCCAGCATGGATAGCGTTTGATAGTTTGGTATTTATGTCTTAAAATTATCTTACTCCAGTTAAAACTTTTTACCTAAATATTTATTATCTCAAATTTTCATAATGTTTCCTACAGGAAAAAATTAAGAGAATACAGCAAATCAGAATGGAAAAAGAACTCCGAGCTCAGCAAATTCTTGAGGTAGAATTCTTAATGTAACATAATTGAGATAAATACTCCAAGTCCAAGGCCGTTTAAAATGCTCAGTTGTCACCTCGTTTGTTCAAATGAGTATGTCCACCAGAAAGTCTGTTCAGAACTGTGTAGCCTGAGACATTCTCTGAACCTTTTCAGCAAGTTCATCCGTGCTAGCACTGAATGTCAAAGTAAAATGAAAAACAAAAATGAAGAAGAAAAGAAGGGCAGCCTTGAACAGCCAGTTCAGTTGTCTGGAGTTCCTGGTGCTACCTTCAGGAAAGCCCTGAGGGTGTAGAGACGTTTCTTTTCATTTGGAAACCAGTGTTTAGTAAAGGAAACTCTTAAGTGCAGAAAACAATGTCACTAACAGGGCTCCTAGTGTTCCTCCCTTTCCTGCAAGTGGACTAGAATTAGGGATGCAGAAATGTTAGCATCAAAATTAGTAGCTAGAAATCAGCAGGAGTAAAAACTGAAAAGTGGGGTTAGCACATACAGGACTCAAGTCACCTGAAGAGCAGTTGGTAACTTCCTGTGGTCTAAAGTGTCACTCTGTCACATTGTGAGATAATAACTGATGCTAGAAACAATTGCCCCATCAAGACAAAGGCAAATTATGTTTCATGTCCCATATCAAAAATGGCATATGCCTTGAAATTATTTTCTGCAAATATAGTGAAAAACAAACTTTTTTTTTTTTTTTTTTTTTTTGGTTTTTTTTGAGAGAGGGTTTTCTGTGTAGCCCTGGCAGTCCTACAGGCCTCAAACTCACAGAGATCTGCCTGCTTCTACTTCCCAAGTTGCTGGGATTAAGGGTGTGCACCGCCGCCGCCGCCGCCGCCGCCGCCGCCGCCACCACCCAGGGAAAATAAACTTGTAATGGCTGCCATTCTTTTACCCTCGGCTGTTCATGAACTGCTGCTTTAAGGAACACTGTGTGGCCTGAGGTCTGCAGAGACTTAGGCCTTTTTGTGTTAATAGTTGCTTTCTCCTAGGAGTATACACATATTCATTCCCTCACCCAATTTCAGGTGATTTTACCACTCCAAATTCAACACACAATAACTAGCAGATAGTTAGAAACTCACAGACGGTGAGTGACTTCAGGTGGAGCACGGTGCTGATTGTCAGAGTACAGACTCTGTCCTGTTAAAAATAAACGCTGAATCAAGACCCGCTCTGCAGAGGCAGTGAAAATCAGATTTACTAAATTTCATTTAATGTTTACAACCAAATAATGGATTTCCTTATCTAAAATATCCAGGAGTAAAGGAAATTCCAAAGTGTAAATATGCTCTAAGTGTTACTGATATATTTTTGAAGTTCTTTTTATCCATCCTTGTTAATTCTTTCTAAAATTTTTTCAGAAAGTAAATTTTCTTTTAAAACTCTCCAGATGCAATTCATGACAGTCATTTTTCTTAAGTGTCAAGATAAAATAACGTTATTTCAGTCAGATGTTTATAGACGAAAACCAGGTCGAGTTGTGATTTTTAAGGGTGCTTAGGTATATGTTTTAGTACTGGTCTGCAGATTGGAAACACTGTGATGTGAAGCGGGGATATTTGTGATTGTCTGCTTATGTATTACATGCTCATTGTGTACCTTGTGAGGCATGTAGCTGTGAGTCTGGGGTTATCTGCAAGTCTCAGCGCTGCTGTTGCATGACTTGAGACCTGTTTTGCATGCACAGGCTAAAAAGAAAAAGAAGGAAGAAGCAGCAAATGCCAAATTATTGGAGGCCGAGAAACGAACAAAGGTTAGTTTAGCCGAGAGTCAAGAGTTTTTATTTTCAAAAATAAAAACTTCATTTGCTAAACACCAATCATGAAAAAATAGTTTTTCTCAAAACTGCTATTGAAAAATATGTGTGTAAATGTGTGCTTTTATTTGTGTGTATATTTTTGTATTTTTTTATTTCTTAATGTAGGTTTTGTGTGCTGTTTTGATATGTGCAAATCGAAGACATCAAATCAGAAATGCAAACGATTGCATGGCATCTGAATTTTAAGTTTTGCTTGTTAAGAATGATCCCCCACACTAGTTTATGTGTCATTCATGTTTATGCTGCAAACCGTGCCCCAAACCTGACTGTCCCTTCATAACTCTCTCTTTGTTAGTGTCCAGTAAGTGTTTTATTAAAAACAAAATTCATAATCTAGGCATTGTGATGCATACCTGCCATGTTCACAGTCAGGAGGCGGACTTAGGCTGCTTGGAAGTCAAGTTCAGTGCCATAGCAAGACCTTGTCTATAAACAAAGAAGTGACAGAAACAACACTGTTAACTGTCATTACAAAATAAAATCAGCCCATTTTATTACTGTAGCAAAATTGTGGAGGCGTTTTGATTACGGTTCCCTGGCATGAAGCATAAGAGAGATGTTCTGTTCATTCTGTTCCTTCCCTGCTTAACTCTCACCGTCTACTGAAGTCTGAATGGCGGCAGCCGAATGAACCTGCTGGTGCTCTAGTTGGCAGCACGGCTCTACCACATAGAGCCATGACAATGCTTTGTTGTTTGCTGGTTTGTTTTTGTTCGGGGCACCATAGGATGCGCTTGGGATGAATTGTGCAGCTAAGCAAAGCTCGGCTTCTAAGCTCTGCTAACCCTAGCTGGCAGTCTTTTCAACACACACTCCCTTACTTTGTTCTCTAGAATAAAGAATAGTCTTAATTTACATATATATGTTAATATAGTATATATATAATATATATATATAGTCTCCTTTACATTTACCCTTAATATTAATTTCACTTAGATTTTACCTTGCTAAACAATAGTCAATAGGTAACAAACTTAGATAATTGTTTTGCTTTGTGCCCCATCCCCTTGGGATGGTACTGTGACCTGCTGGTGGACACACGCACACATGCACCCAGGCATACACAGAATATATTTGGGACCTTATGTTTAGAGTGAGGAAGGGCTTTACTAAGCTAGTTTGAATCATAAATTATTGAGTAATTGTTAAAATACTTGTATGGTTTTTAATATGCTGTGTTTGATGATCTATTCAGTAAGTTTAGTGAATTTGCCACTGAAGTATGTTTTCTAATTATTCGTTGAATTTGAAGTTGAAATGACTACTAGGAAAACATCCTTACTACTGATTAGGCCATACAGTTTGAGTTAGCTAGCTATTAGGTAGAGTCATATCAAGTTAAGAAAGATTGAATAGTGAACATTTTCTGTGGTTAAAGCTATTAGAAGGCTAAAAGTTTATCAGCAATGAAATCTTTATTATTTAATGTTCTCGAAATCTCTCCTAAAACCGTATATCAAAAGTCTCTTATTTTTAAGGAGAAAGAACTGAGAAGACAGCAGGCTGTCCTTCTGAAGCACCAGGTCTGTATGCACCGAGCCACACCGTTGGAAGTACCTTATCATTCTATTTAACTGTTGGGGTGGGGGGTGGGAAGCTTCAGAATACTTTCTTTAAAATTTCTTTATAATTCCTGCTTAGGTTTTCCCTTTGTCTTACAGTTTATTGCCTTGCTTTGGTATTGGTGTCTTTGGGGGGTTAAAATTGGTTTTATGACTCTGTGATTTCTGTTTCATAATGTTGTGCCAACTCTTTCTACCAGGAGTTGGAGAGGCATAGACTAGATATGGTATGGGTATGTTTATTTTTGTACATCTAACACCGCATTGTGATTTGGTTGTGATATGGTTGTCATAGCAATGCATAAAGTGTAGCACTGGCTGCTGTCATCTTACATACTGCTGCATGGCTTCACAGCGCAGTGCATTGCATACATCTGCTTGTCTGTCTATGGAGAAGTGTGACGCGTCTCTAAGAGTCCATCGACTTGCATAGAACTCCTTTCTCAAAATGTGCATTACTGATGTCATGGGGAAAGCCGACTCATTAGACATCCCATGTTCTCCCATCCTCGTAGATGCAAAACTGCCATTAAGTACAATGGGAATTTTGAATTTGCTTGATGAGAGAATATGAAATATATTCTGGTTTTATAGTCAAATTTTGGAAATACTCCTTTTGGGGACCAAATATATTAAAACCAAAATGTTGATTAAATATTAATATGCAACTTATACATTAAAATTAGTTACCAAACTAAGGGAGTGCTTACCTTCTTTCTAGATTGGGCATTTTAGATTACTCCTATTTGCCCATGGTACAGTTTTTATGCCTTTAAATAGTGTGCCAAGCATCAGACATCAGTAAATAGGAATATCACATTTCATTGGTACATGTGTATGAACCATGACTAGTTTAACTTTTAATTGGTATAAACACTTTTAAAAAATCTTCCTAATTTATTGGTGGACTATTGGATTTAAAAATGATTTTGTACTTGAAATTAACTTGATCAATTCTAAAACTACGATGTGAAAGTGATTATGAATTAATTTCTGCCTGATCTTAAATTTTAAGAACAATAGAACTTGTAAAATTGGCTATAGCATTTTACAGTTTTCTAATAGCAGATGTAAGGTAACTGACCTGTTCCAGCCAACCATTATGCTCTTTGTTCTGGCAGCTTTTGAAGGAGCATCACAGCTGACCATAAGTACCTTGTGTGCTCTGTTTACACTGTCTCCATGCTCATTGCTTCACCGTTTTGCTGTTGATTGCTCTCGTATTGCTTTCTAAACCTGAACTAAAACATGCACAGAATGGCCATTGTCTGATATTTAGTATCTACTGTACCCTGTCTATAAATGCTAAACATGCCGTATTGAGTTGTTGTTTCTGTTGTTGTTTCTGTTGTTGTTGTTGTTGTTGTTTTCCATTTGAACACCAAACAGTTAGCTGTGGTTGAGTTGTCTCCACATTTTATCTGGCCTCACAGGAGCGGGAGCGAAGGCGACAGCACATGATGCTTATGAAAGCTATGGAAGCTCGTAAGAAAGCGGAAGTAAGTATGTGTTTCTAGAAGAACGTTACCTTAGAAATTAGCTGTGCTGTTCTGAAACAGAGGACAGGCTTGTCGTGATTTTGAGTGTGTTGGATGGCATTGATTAGCTAACTGTAGCGCTTCATCACTGTAACCAGGTGTATGTCACAAAACTAATGTTATAGCACGCAGAGAGGTCCCAAGCACCTTCATTCAAATATTAACCACACCGACCACAAACTTGTGCCATCAGAACTCTTCTTAAGCATGTTCTGTGTATAAATTCGACATGCCATGTGTGCTGGAGACTGAACCAGGTCCTGGGAGAGCAGCCTGTGCTCTCGACGGGTGAACCGTCTCTCCGGCCTTAACCAATTCTGTAATGCTTTTCTGCTTCTAGTTCTTTCTTTTCTTTTCTTTTTTTCCTTATTTTTTTTCATGGAATATATTTTGATCATGTTTTTTCCCTCCCCAAACTTCTCCCTGTTCCTCATTACCCATCCAACCAACTTAATGCTTACTCACCCAGTCACCTGTTCATATTCTCTCTCTCTCTCTCTCTCTCTCTCTCTCTCTCTCTCTCTCTCTCTTTCCCTCTCTCAAAAATAAAGAAAGAAACTAAACAAAATGCCAGTAGCAGAAAAAGAAGATAGCAAACAAATGAGAAAAAAGCACCTGCTTCCCCCCGCCCCCCATTCATTTTAGATTGGCCAGCTACTCCGGGGCATGGGTCCTGCCCTGGACTGTGATTGATTTATCCATTGTCACTCCATTGGAGAAAACAGATTTTCCTTTCCCAGCAGGCATCCATTGCAAATAGCTTCTTGGCTCGGCGTAGGACTTTGGTCTGCTTCCCTTTCCAGTGCTGGTCTTGTGTGGTTTGAACTTAAGCTGGCTCTGTGCATGCTGCCATAGTCTATGTGAGTTCTTATGTACCCCAGTCCTGTTTATGTCGGGAAGAAGACACTGTTTCCTTGGACTCATCCATCACCTGTGGCTCTTACAATCTTTCTGCCACTTCTTCTACGTATGTTCCATGATCCTTCATGACCCTTGGTTTAGTGAAAGCCTTCCACTTAAGACTAACTTCTCTAAAGTCTCTCCCTCTCTGCACATTGTCCAGTTGTGGCTCTCTTAATTATTAATTGCCGTCTACTGCATGAAGAAGTTTCCCTGATGAGAGCTGAGTGAGGCACTCTGCTGTGGGTATGGTGATATACCATTAGGAGTCATGTTAGTTTACTAGAATAATAGCAGTAGGTTTCCCCAAGCTCATGTTCTGGCCACTTGAGCAGTGTCAGACATGGGTCCCACTCTTGGAGTGGGCCTTCAATCCATTTTTAAAGTGGCTGGTGACTCCCGTGACGTGTGCTGCTGTCGCACCAGCGTATCTGGCAGCCAGGTAGCTGTTGAAGGTCTCAGCATTTGTAGCTCAGTGACACTGGTAATCGCTTCCTCCTTTGGAAGCTGTGCAGAGCACTTACTAGCGTGATGAATGCTAGGTCCTAGGGGTGGAGCTTCTAGCTGGGCACCAACTCAACTTCTCTATGTTCCATGGCATAAATTCGTGTCTTCTTCAGTAATAGGGCATTTTCTGAATCTACTGAGAAGGCCATGTGGGTCTTTGTCTTTCAGTATGTTTAAGTAGTAGATATGGAACCATCCCTGCATCTCTGGGATGAAGCCAGTTTGATCATGGTGAATAATCTTTTTGATGTGTTCTTGAATACAGTTTGCAAGTATTTTCGTGAGAATTTTTGCATCTATGTTCATAAGGGATATTGTTCTATAAGTATTTCTTTTTTCTAGGGTCTTTGTGTGTTTTTGGTATCAAATTAAGAGTAGCTTCTTAAAAAGTATTATTATATGTTCCTTCAGTTTCTATTTATTGGAATAACTTGAGGCATATTGACTTTAGTTCTCTGAAGGTCTGGTAGAATTCTGTGCTCAATCCATCTTGCCCTGAGCTCTTATTTGTTGGGAAAATTTTAATTACTGCTTCTATTTTACTAGGGGTTTTGAGTCTATTTAGATTATTTATTTAATCTTGATTTAATTTTGATAGCTTATACATATCAAGAAATTCATCCATTTATTTTAAGCTTTTCAGTTGGATGAAATACAAATTTTTAAAGTATGTTCTTAGGATTTTCAGAATTATCCTCAATATCTGTTGTAATGTCTCCCTTTTCATCTCTAATTTTATTAGTTTGCATCTTTATATTTGCATTAATTTAGATAATGGTTTGTCAACATTGTTGATTTTTCTCAAAGAACTGCTCTTTGTTTCATTGATTTTTTTTTATTCTTTTATTATTGTTTGTTTGTTTCTATTTCATTGATTTCTTCCCTGAGTTTGATTATTTCTTCCCATTTACTCTTTTGGGGTATTATTTCTTGTTTTTGTTTTTTTGTTTTTTTTCTAAGAGCTTTCGGGTGTTTCATTAGGTTACTAGTAAGAGATTTCTCCATTTTTACCTCTTAGAACTATCTTCATTGTCTCCCATAGCTTGGAAATGTTGTGTTTTAATTTTCACTAAATTCTGAAAGTTTTCAATTTCATTCTTAATGTCTCTCTTGACCCATTTTTCATTCAACAGTGAGTGGTTCAGTCTCCTTGGGTTTCTGTTCTCTCTGTGGTTGATGTCCATCTTTAGTTATGGTGCTCAGATTGGATGCAAGGCTTCTCTCTAGGAAGCTGCACCGATAGTGTTTGTGGTCCTTTGTGCACAGTATACTGGTCTTACTTTTAAAAAAATCCTAGCTTCCTACTGTTTCTCTGGTTTAGAAATCTACTTTCTATACTTTTTTCTGTATGTAAATAAATGGTTAATTTTTAATTTTTAATTTTTAATTTTTTTTTTTGGTTTTTCGAGACAGGGTTTCTCTGTGTAGCTTTGCGCCTTTCCTGGAGCTCACTTGGTAGCCCAGGCTGGCCTCGAACTCACAGAGATCCACCTGGCTCTGCCTCCCGAGTGCTGGGATTAAAGGCGTGCGCCACCACCGCCCGGCTAAATGGTTAATTTTTAGAAACCTGATCTATATAAATTATTTTGTTCACTACTTTTAAAGGGACATTAGTATATTATAGAATTCATAAATATTTTTATAACTCAGTGTAACTAATACAATATGAAACATTTGCTTTCAATACCCATCTCTATAAACTAGCTTAAGCAACATGAAAAAGTAACATAAGTTTTCACAAGTCTTATTTTAGTTATAAATCTTCAAACTACATGAGTCATACATAATAGCTTTACTCATATGAACTGAATGATAAGCACAGGAAGCATAACAGAACCTTTTACCATCTCCCCATGGGTCAGTGAGAACAGAGAGCTAGTGACCATGGATCTGCCACAGCATGGTGAGTCAGCATTTCAGGAGGCAGACCCTTCAAGTGTCCAGTGTCACCTGATTCTTACCCTGTAAGCAGGAAGAAATCCATGGTTCCAGCGATTCCAGTCATGAGAGTGGTCGTCATCTGTATGTAGTGGAAAATGAGAGTAGAATTACATGTACAGACAAGTTGTCAACAATTCAATATTTCAATATTGAAATATGACATAGAATTGTACTTAAATAACCCACTTAAACAAATGTACTCATTTCTATTTTAAACTTAAATTCCCTTTGAATGCAAATGTAAAATTACTTTTATATTCATTTTTCAATAAAACTTCAAGTATCATTTGGTGGAGTAGATTTTCTCTACCATTGTTATTAATTTACGTATCTTGTAATCTAGAATTGTCTGACTTGAGAGTAAATAATTTTATTTAAGTTTAGGAGATATTTGTGAGTAGTGTCCTATATACTATATACAGATAGTTAACCCAATGTATGCTCAGTGTTTTTCTTTGTTGGCTTCTAAAGAAACCTTAACAGGAACATTTTATTTTTACATGTTCTTAATTTGTACTTGCTGAGTGTAAGAAGCCTCTTTTCAGATTTTATCTTTGTTTCAGTTTAATTTTCATAAAATATTATATGAGATTAAAATATCAAGTAGTAGACTGTTTTTAAAAAAACTACTTGATTGTGCTTTTCATTCTCAGTGTGTAATCTCATTCTTTGTATGCCTTCTGTAAATGACTTGTATTTTTCATATTATTTATAGTATTATTTTTTTCTATACCCTGAGGTATGTTTATATATTTTATATTTGAGTACAAGGTAATGTCAAAAGAAATGTAGTCCCCAATTTATTCTGGGAAAAGACATCTAAGAGATTCAATAGAATCATTTCTTAAAATTTTAAGAAATATATAGGTTTTCTGCAATATAGCATGGTCTTTTAAAAATGACCCTCTATTGTATTTTATATGCTATGAACTTTTCATAATAGGTAATTTTAAAATAGGAGAAACGTATTACAAATTTAGTATTGTACTATAGAGTGTCTGAAAGTGTCTTAACAGTTTTAGCATCTTTTAAATAAACTTACTTAGAATAAACTGATTTTTAAATTTTCACCTCATGAAATTCTGACTGCTTAAGATAATCTCTGAGTTTACTACATTTCTTTTCAATGGCTTCTCAAGATTTTAGTAAAATTTTGTAATGGAAGTCTCATAGTCAGAATGATCAAAAGGAACTGAGGATAAAGACATCAAATTACCTTTGCCTACAGAAAGAAACATAAAGGGCATTTCTTAAAGAATATGTTTAATTACTGGTTCAGATGTTTTCTATCTTTACTTTCATGGTTTTTAAAGAACAAACCATTTAGCAAATTAATCACATGCTTAAATAATTTTAGGTGTTATGTCACACTGTATGCATCAGGATCACATGATATCTTATCAGTAGAAAGTATTATTATTGGAAAGGAAAGCTGGACAATAATGGTTGAGAGTCAGATAGAAAAATCAGGCACACTTTCTTGAGACACCAGGCACCTTATCCTCCTGAGAACGTGCAGGTACATTACAGAACAGGTACACAGGTTACTTCCTCTGCCCTCTTGAAGTTCGCTCTTTAGTTGGAGACATTAATTAAATAATTGTTGCACCTTGTAGCATATGCTGTAAGGTATAAGGAAGCTTAGGAAGATATGTAGTGAATTGTTTGAGGTAGTGGAAGGTCTGTGTAGCAGAGGAAGAACTGAGCATTCTGGACAGAGGCTATGACCTAGGTGAAGGTAGTGCTGGGTCCTACAGGACCAGGGGACAGGCAAACCTCATCACCATTGTCCTCGACAGCACCCTTCCCCCAACACCACCATCACCACTGACAGCACTGTCTTCTTCTCACAGATGTGTACATGGTGTGTGGAATGCGCCAAGTCTGCTAAGAATCATGAGCAGGGGAGGCTAGAACTTGTGTTAGTGCTAGATTTGATTTGGATTTATATGCCATTCTAAATATTTGTAGGTGGCTGAGGGGACTCTGGAAACTGGTTCTATGAGAGTTACAACCAAACTACAGATTAAAGGCATGTGCCACCACTGCCCAGTCTTTTGTTTTGTTTGTTTGTTTTTTTGTTTTTTTCTCTGTGTAGCCCTGGCTGTCCTGGAACTCACTGTGTAGACCAGGCTGGCCTCAAACTCACCCTGCCTCTGCTTTCCAGGGTGTTGGGATTAAAGGTGTGGGCTACCACCTCCTGGCTTTTGGTCCACTTCTTAAAGTAAACTTCCTGTTACATCCTGCAACCATGCGTATATTTGTGTTGATACCAATTATCTTAGCTTTATAAATACTTTGTTGCCCATGTGCCTTAAGTAATACTTATTTTCATCTAAACAAAGGATCAAACAAATTTTGAATAGTAGAAGTCTTCACTGAATCTAATATTAAGTGCATATATTCCTAAGATTTAAAAGTTTTTTTTTGGTTATATAGTAAAGATATATAAAATGATAAAGTTATTTTAAAATCCAGTAGCTGACAGTGTTGAAGAAGTGGCTTAGTAGTTTAGAATGTGTAGTACTCTTGCAGAGGACCCAGGTTCAATTCCCAGCACCCATGTCAGGCAGCTCATAAGTGCCCATAACTCAGGCCCAGGAGACCTGAAGCTTGTGACCTCCGTGAGCACTGCACTCACATGCACACATACCCACACACACACTTGTTAAGAAATTAAAACATCAAAATAAGTGCTTGTTTCTATGCAATTCTAAACTTATTCCTAGACTTCTGAAAGATGATTTTGTTCATTGAAATAATAATAATTTGATCACTTTGGAAATACATCCATTAATTTTTACACACTTGTCGGGATTAAGCATTCATGTACATGGTCTTCTCTTTAAGGAGAAAGAGCGATTGAAACAGGAGAAACGCGATGAGAAAAGACTGAATAAGGAGCGCAAGCTCGAGCAGCGGAGGTTGGAATTAGAAATGGCAAAGGAACTAAAGAAGCCGAAGGAAGACATGTGCTTGGCAGACCAAAAGGTGATTATGGCGCATGAGCCGTTCCTTTTCTAGAACCACCACAGGTGTCCAAGCCTCGGTTAGTTTAGCCTGCATTGTCCGCGGTCCCCGTGGTCATTGCATCACTGTGGACCTTTCAGTTTTCGTAGGCACGTCACAGAAGTCTTCAGGGAAAGATCAGAGAAGCAGCTGTGTCTCTGGGACTCTCTTGTACTTGAGGCAAGAAAGGCTTGACATCTCTTCACACCTGATAGATATTTAAGTAAATGAGGTTTATCTGTGAACAGTTCCTCCAGTACGTTAGCCAACCTTTACTGAATGTGTCCACTGCGTGCCTGGCCCTGTGCTGAGTGCCTACGTGAATTCCTTGAGTTACATGTTTTGATCTAGTCCTCAGTGAAGTCCCATGGTGCTAGTATTTATGTGTCTCCATTTATTGATGTAAAAACGGAGACAGAAGGAGAAACTTGTTCCTGATCACAACAGCCGACGAACACCTGTGTATTGAAGCTGATTTGTCTGATGTTAGAGGCCATGCTCCTCATCATCTTGAAATCCAAGAAATTGTGTCCAGCCACGGAAGCTCAGGTTTTCTCTTCCCGTCTCACAGGCAAATGCAGTGTTGCCACAGTACATGAGAGTAGCTACTTAGAAAGATCAGAATAACCTTGGAAACATGATGTGCTATATTTTGGAGGAGAAATAAGCTTAATTGTGAATATAGCTAAGAATATGGTGCTTGTAGAAAATGATATTAACAGTACATACAATTTCTCTAACTACCCTGTAATAGACCACCGTGCCGGGCCTATCCCAGCTGTATGTGTGCTTCTGCTGTATCCATCTGTTATGTGTTATTGCCTGGTTTGTACAATCCCCTCCAGTAGTGTGCTTAACACAAACATTTAGTGCCTCAGTAGGGATTGCATTATATTAACATTCAATTTATTTTACTTAGCATGACTGCTTTAAGATAAAAATTAATGTATACTTATCGGTTTTATTTGGTTGGACGTTTACATTTTCCTAAGCAGAATGGGGTTTTTCCTGTAAGTTAGCTAACACAATTAATTAACTTATAGTGAGAAGACTTTTAAATTCTAAGTGGACTTTATCTTGCATCTTTTTTTTTTCCTTCCAGACAGGATTTCTCTGTGTAACAGCCTTGGCTGTCCTGGAACTCACTCTGTAGACCAGGCTGGCTTCAAACTCACAGAGATCTGCCTGCCTCTGCCTTCTGAGTGCTGGGATTAAAGGCCTGCGCCACCGCTACCTGACTATCTTGCATCTTTTATTTTTATTTAAATCATGTGCATTGTCAAATGTGCATTTATTTTAAGCCACACTTTTTTTTAGCTCTGTTTTATACATTTTTAAAGTTATACAGAATTGTGTGTATCTGATATGGTTCAGGAAAAAGGAAGCCTCAAAATTAACTGGCTTTCAAATAGAGCATTAGCTATTATTCATAGTTCAATGTTGTCAAACAATATTAAAAAGAAATTCTTCAGTGAGTTATCTAAGTGCAGAGCAAAGGGCTTATTCAGGTAATATTTATAAATCACTTTTCCTTATAAAATTTAAATTACTATGTAAAGAAATCAAACATGGGCAAAATGCTCCTAACTTAAATTACCTATTGACTGAATTTTTAATGTCTATGATAAACTTAATGTAGCTTAATTATTATTAAAGTGTTACCATGTGTGCGTATTTGAGAAGTGGCAAAGGATTTCACTCTAATTTTAATTCTAAAACTCATTGATGCTTCACTAAACACAGGGAAACCTACAGCTCTAGAGGTGCATTGCAGCCAGCGTCCTGAGTTCTGGTGGTGTGGACCAGTGACTTACTTCAGCTGTTAGCTATAGATGGTACACCCTTTCCAACCAGAATGCCCAGAGCACATACTCATAGCATAGTTCTGAGCAGCCATTAAACAGTGTGAGTTTCAGTCATCTGAATTGTTAGAAAAATTCAGTGCACATCTTATTAATTATGTAGTACTTTGGAAATGCTTATTTATTTTGATTTGCTTGGTTTTGGTTGCTTGATTGGTTGGCCGGTTTTGGGTTTTTTTGTTTTTTTTGGCGGGGGGGGGAGGGTTGTTTGTTTTGTTTTTGTTTTTTGAGACAGGATCTCATGTAGCTCAGGCTGGTGTTGTACTTACTCTGTATCAAGGCTGGCCTTGAAGTCTTCAATACTTTACCTATTGGGTACTGGGATTTTAGGCATGGACCACCAAATGTAGCTGAAATGAGTACTCAGGTTATTTAATTTTGCCCCAAATTATATAACCTTATTTTTTCAATACACAAGAAAAATTTAAATTCAGGTTTTTGCTGTCAGAAATTTAAATTTATATTGAGCTCAACCCAAATTTACAGGCGAATACTTTCAGACACTTAGTACCACTGGAGCTGCAGAAACGTTCACGGGAAACCTATCCTCCAATACAAGAGAAAGAATCATAGCAGCTTAAGTTACTTTAGGTGATAGAAAAACCATGGTTCTGAGACTGGAGAAATGCCTCAGTCAGTGAGTGAAGTGCCGGCCACACAAGCATCAGAACCTGTGTTTGCATTCCCTACACCCACATCAAAAGCTAGGCACAGAGCTGGGCGGTGGTGACGCACGCCTTTAATCCCAGCACTCGGGAGGCAGAGGCAGGCGGATCTCTGTGAGTTCGAGGCCAGCCTGGGCTACCAAGTGAGTTCCAGAAAAGGCGCAAAGCTACACAGAGAGACCTTGTCTCGAAAAACAAAACAAAAAAAAAGCTAGGCACAGGCGTGGCCATGTGTGTCTGAAAACCCAGAACAGAGGGGGAAGAAATTCTCTGGCTAACTAGTCTAGCCAGATTGATGAGCCCTGAGGAATCTGGTGAGAGGCTCTGTTTTAAAAAAATAAAGTGCCTAACTAAATGGGGTTGGGGGATGCCTGGTAGCATTGCTGGAGCAGTAAAGTGTTTGCTATCCAGCCTGACAACCTGAATTTGATGTTCCAGAGCCCATATGATAGAGGGAGATCACCTACTCCTGCAGGTTGTGCCGTGACCTCCACAGGCACACTGTTGCACGCACATACCTGCATGCATACAACACTAACATAGATAAATCAACAAATAAATGTTTAATAAGCAATTGAGGAAGGCACTCAGTGTCGACATGTGTACATACATGTAAATACATACATAACCCTGCATACACGAATACCATCCCAATTTAACTTTTAAAGCTGTTTTAATTTTCCTTGTGTTTTGTTTGCAGCCCTTGCCAGAGTGGCCTCGAATCCCAGGACTGGTCCTCTCTGGAACCACATTTTCAGACTGTCTCATGGTGGTGCAGTTCTTACGAAACTTTGGTAAAGTTTTGGGCTTTGATGTGAATATTGATGTTCCAAACCTCAGTGTTCTTCAAGAGGGATTGCTAAATGTAGGGGACAGCATGGGTGAAGTGCAAGACTTGCTTGTGAGACTCCTCTCAGCTGCTGTGTGTGATCCAGGTCTAATTACAGGATACAAGGTAAAAACCAAACCTAACCCATTGCTCTAAGTTTGTCCTCTCCGCGCATTGCTGGTTAACTTTTCCATGCTAGAAGATTGTGTAGATTTCTCTTAAATGCATTGCTCACATATGTCTCTTGGAGTTAAATGTATGTAGATTTATACTAGGTTACAATTGGGGCAGATGCAGAAGAATCTTGCTGGACTGAGGAATATGGGCCAGTCTCTTGGTTACTCTTTGTTGCTCTAGCTGTAAGCAAAGTCCAAGTCTATTTAAGGAAATATGCCAGTGGTATCTATCAAAAACAGAATTCAGCCGGGCGATGGTGGCACACGCCTTTAATCCCAGCACTCGGGAGGCAGAGCCAGGAGGATCTCTGTGAGTTCGAGGCCAGCCTGGTCTACAAAGCAAGTTCCAGGAAAGGCACCAAAGCTACACAGAGAAACCCTGTCTCGGGGAAAACAAAAAACAAAAAACAAAAAACAAAAAAACCAGAATTCATAGTTTCTCAAGGATTTAGAACTTGTGTGCTTATTCAGAAGCTCTCCTTTGTCAATTGTGAACAACAGGCTAATGAATCACGTGTAGGTCACAGTGTTGACTCTGTATTGGTCAGTGGGTACTCTATTTGTTTACATTTGCCTTTCTTCTTACTCGGGTACACTTTCAAGGTGTCTTTTCTCTAGATAATACTGTAGAAAGATAAGCTTCCAAATGCAATGATTTTTTTCTCTGTGTGCCTACTCACTAACCTGACCTATAAAACATGATATAAGTAAAGACAGAAAATAGTCATAGTGCTTTTGATCATCCTTCTTCTGCCATTAGATACAAAATGTCTTTACAAATAAAGAATACTTGATTGACTACTTAACTCTGCCTTCTGCCAGTAGTCAGACCCTTCTCCCTACTTCAGTTCAGTAAGGGTTTAACAAGGGGACAGAACAGGGCGGACACTCAAGTATCTGTCTGTCATGCTGTTTTGTTTATCTCCATTCCAATTCTGTGAAAAATAAAGTCCTTATTAGTAATATCTAGAGCATATAAGCCAATATTTTATCCTTATTTTTGAATGCATGAATATGATAAGCACTGATAAAAATGCCAACTTTATAGGCCAAAACTGCTCTTGGAGAACATTTGCTGAATGTTGGTGTGAATCGAGACAATGTGTCCGAGGTTTTACAGATTTTCATGGAAGCCCACTGTGGACAGACAGAGCTGACGGAGAGCCTGAAGACTAAAGCTTTTCAGGCTCACACTCCAGCCCAGAAAGCCTCAGTGCTCGCCTTCCTTATTAATGAGCTGGCGTGTAGCAAGAGTGTGGTGAGGTGAGTCCCTTCTTCCTGTTTGAATGTGTCTAATCAGAGCGATGCAAATGGCTTATAGGACAATTTGGAAGTTACAGACTAGCACCAAGAAGAAAATCAAAATTGTAAACCACGGTTTAGAGATGGCCACCAATACTATTTCAGTTGTGTTTCTATGTGTTCTATTGAAAATAATGACTTTTCTGTATGTGTGTAATCTACAGTCTTTGTTACCTGTGGTATTTAATTATTTTCCTAATTCTTCATGTAGTGGAGATCTTTATTGTTTGCTACAGTGCTAGAATTCAGAAACAACATAGTAATCCAGAATTTCTCTTTCCTGGACATCTTTGAGGACCTGATTTCCCCTAGAAATTCATAAAATGATCCAGCCATTTATTTCATTGTATGATAATATAGCCTTAGATTACTAGTTTGTCAATGAAGTAGTTTATACTTTTTTTTCAAAAGTACTTAATCTTGTTTAAGATTCTAAGTCCATCTGGCACTCTAGTACTTATTATGAACAAAAGAGCTAGTATTCTAGCATTTCAGGTTCACTGTTCATCCTTTGCTTGTTCTTAATTTGTCCAAAAATTTACTTGTGATACTTTCAGTCTTTTACCTTTTTAGAAAAAAGGATTTATGAATTTATTTCTACCATTGGTGGGCAAATTCTGTACCTATCTTAGCTATGATATATTAATATGATTGTTATTATTTATTTTTTGTATTCTTTTCGAATATCTCCAAAAATGTAATAATACTTAAGTTTTGAATGAGGGAATTATTTCATTATGCATAAACAGGATGACAAATAGTAATGCTGAGTGGCTCTTTAAAATATATGTATACACATGTAAACTCAATATACAGAGAACACTAATGTTTTCTGTTTTGGAAGAATAAAGGAACCACTCTTCTATTACCTCCAGCAAACACCACAACATCTTTAATTTCCATGTTGACATGTATACATGCACAGAGATGTTATCTGCACATAAGTATGTACATATACTTAGTAAATATCCATCTACGTCCTAATTTCCCAGTTGAATTTGGAAATGATCACTCCCTAAATATATGCCAACCACATCAGAATGCTATTTTTATAACCATATTGTGAGAGTATATTATAGCTCTCTTGATTAAAGTAGAAACAAAGTAACTTTCTTAATAGTAACATTGTATCCAGTGAAGAAATTATTGCTTCTTAAAGTAAATGTCCATGTCTAAAGCCATGTAGTTCTGAAATGAGGTTGTTTGTATCATTTTATCTACTAAAATATATGATGTTACATACTAAATGGACACATTGCAGAAATGGATTCTATCTTTTAATTCATTTTTGTATTGGCAGTGAGATTGACAAGAACATTGAGTATATGTCAAACTTGAGGAGAGATAAATGGGTAGTGGAAGGTAAACTCCGCAAGTAAGTCCGATTTTATTAATCTAATGTGTTGTCTTCCTTTTGTTCAAGTCTCCAGTAAGGCACGTGAGCTGTAAAGACAGAGTTTAAACTTTACTCTTTCTACAGGAAAGATACTGCTTAATCTGCAGTCTGAAATGAATGATGAAATCTAAAATTAATAAAACTTTGGGCCAGAGTCTATAGCAGACAAGAAAAGTAGAATTATAGCCATTGAACTCATGCTTCAAATTTACAAGAGACATTTCCCCTTTCTTCTTTCAATGAAGTCAAGCAACCATGTTTTCTGCTATGGTTGTTGCTACCGGATTGCTTTTGTCCTACCTAATATCTATCTCAGACTATCCTGTCTCTTAATGACTGTTTAAAATTAAAATCTGCTTCTGCAAAATCTAATGAAATTATTCAACCATAGAATTTCATTGTCTTTCTTCCGGGAAATAAGTAACTGTATAGTTAGTTGTTCAACTGCTATGCTAAAAGGGTGGATGGTTCTCCAAGCATATGACCCATACCTGTAGTCTCAGCATTTGAGAAGCTGAGGCAGGAAGATCTAGAGTTGAAGACCAGAGTTACATAGTGATAGCCTTTTCCTAATTTAAATAAATAAATAAATAAACAAAAAGAACAGTTTCTGGGCTGGAGAGAGGGCTTAGTGCTTATTGCACCTGCAGAGGACCTGAGTTCAATCCCCATGTACCTACATGATGGTTCACAACCATTGTAAATTCAATTTCAGGAGACCTGATGCCCTCTTCTGACCTCTGTGAGCACCAGGCACTCAAATGGTGCACATACATACATGTTAAACACATAAAGTATAAAATGAATAAATTTAATTAAAAAATGTTAAACAGCTGGGCGGTGGTGGCACATGCCTTTAATCGCAGCACTCAGGAGGCAGGCAGATCTCTGAGTTCAAGGCCATCCTGGTCTGCAGAGTGAGATCCAGGACAGGCTCCAAAACTACACAGAGAAACCCTGTCTTGAAAAACAAAACAAAACAAAAATGTTAAACAATTAGTTTCTTTGCAGTAATTTGAATTGAAATTTAGTCAGGCGCACAGTATAGAAATCAGGAAATATCATTTGATCATTATTGGAATTATTCATCTCAGCTTTTATGGGGTTTTTTTTTTTGTCTAATATGTTCAAATTACCAAAAGATAATTCATAGAACTTTATTCTTTAACTGTAGAAACATATGTCTTAAATTTCCCTAATTGAATTTTTTACTGCCGTTGATATATTGTTTACTACGTGAGTGTAAGATATTCTTGCTGAAGACTCACATTATGATCTGGATATGGTGGTGCACACCTGTAATCCCAGCACGTAGGAGGCAAAGGCAGGAGGATCACAAGTTTTTAGGCCAGCCTGAGCTACAAAAGAAGACTCAGCTTCAGATGCCAAGTACTGGGTGGGAGAATGTAGCTTAGTGGTAGATAATTACCTAGGGAACACTGTGTTGAATCCTCTGCACTGCTAGAAAGCGGGAAAAAGCAAGCCTAGCCTTGTGCTAATACAAATTACAATTTTAGCAGTGACTAGAGTAGCTTTTTATTCTGTGTCTTTCTTTTAATGTCTAAAGGCTTAGGATAATTCATGCTAAGAAAACAGGCAAGAGAGACACTTCAGGAGGCATTGATCTTGGAGAAGAGCAGCATCCCTTGGGCACACCCACTCCAGGACGCAAGCGGAGAAGGAAGGGAGGAGACAGTGATTATGATGATGATGATGATGATGACAGTGAGGACCAAGCTGATGAGGATGATGAAGATGAAGAAGACAAAGACGACAGAAAAGGGAAGAAGACTGATACCTGCGAAGATGAGGTAACCAAGTTCAGGTTCATGTGCAAAGTCTGACGAGAGCTATGCAACCTGCCAAAAGTCAGCCCGGCACTAAAGCCGTGGGGCTACCGTTCCCATTCAGTTTGTGGCGTTGGCTTGCTCCAGTCTTTTCATCTGAACATTCCTTCCTCCTTCCCCTTCCTTTTCTCCCTCCTCCCCTGCCCCTGCCAGGCTTGCCTGTACTGTGCTCCCAGCCTGAAGGTGGTGTTGTGTTTGTCTCTTACCGTGTCGTGTGATAATTAGGAAGCACTCAGTGGCGTGGCTGAGACAGAAAGAAACTTGGACTGAAGCACAGAAGTTAGATTTGCTTTGTGTGTGCAGACGTTGTACTCACCAGGGGTGTGACCGTGGTCACCTGCTGACACTGTTGCCGTCTTGTTTTGTGTCAGTGTCCTCTGTGATGTCAAGTAATGAAATCACTAACAGTATATTGCTCTGAATGGCCCTGTTGTTAATTGACACATGACCGTCATCATCCTTGGATTCTCTCCAGAGCTCTGCAGACTCTGATTCTCAGACATTCTCTCTGGCACCCGATATATTCTGTTACACTTGCTCGCCACTCGTGCCTCAAAGGTTTTGTCAGGTTTAGTGAAAATGCTGTATTTCTTGAACACTCGCTTTCGGCAGCTTTAAGATTGGTGCAGCACCGAGAGTCCTCACCATTAGTGAGGAAGTTTTGTTGCTTTTTTTTTAAATGTTAATTGACATGATAGGGAGGATATTTGCAGTGTACATCACATGCCCATAAAGGACATTTAGACGTTTGGAGGAACAAACTCTCACACGAGCTTTCTGCACCCACTAGCTAAGAACAACTTGTTGGGCAGATGTTAGCATGAGGAAAATCTAGAAAACAGTGTCTGTGGCAGCTACTATGATGCTGAGTTTCTTACGTGTTTGGACATCACTTCCTTATGAAATGCACGGGGCTGTCTCTCCAATCTGTCCTTTCCTTGCTCTGCAGGGATTTTTATTCGTATGGTCCCACTGTTGAACTTTGTTCTGGTGTCGCAGCCCTGGACAGGAGATGACGCTGAGATTTGTTGCAGACAGAAACTGTTCCATAGTGCTGTACTTCCTCCAAGCTTTTGTGTTACCTCTACTGGCTTCAAACTTGGGTTCAAGAGGCCCTCTTGCCCGAGACGGAATTCTGACTAGCGTGGGATGGCTCGTGCATGGCCCTGTCCTGATGCAATGTACTTTTTTTTTTTTTTTTTTTTTTTTGCAATGTACTTTTAAAAGAAAGCCTTGTCTTCAGCTGTGTTTTTCTGCTACATTCATTTTTATTTTTTATATCACTATTATTTTATTGATATTATATCATCTTCTCCCCCTTTCCTTTCCTCCCTCCAAAGCCTCCCATGTACCCCTCTTGCTTTCTTATTTATAACTTCTTTTCTCATTAATTGTTGTTATACACATGTGTGCATATTTTTCCCCTTGAAATGACTGGAGGGAGTCTTTATCATACTAAAGACCGGGTAGACATGTATTGAATGTTGACTAGTCAATAATATCTAAGAGCAATCTCAGCTTCTTGCTTAAATTCTAGTAAGTGTGTCAGGACAATAGTTATAGTCCTTGAAGGATTAATTACTGGGAGTTTTTCCATTAAGGCCCACGTGATCCCTTCAGTTAGAAGATGCTGCCCTCAACTAAGTCAGACCCTTTGTCTCGTCAATTCCCTTTTGTTCCCACTCTTATCCTTGTACACATGACCCTTCTAATTGTTGGACCTGTGTTGAGACTTAGCTGAGCTGTGCCCTCATTAGGTGATGTACATGAGGTTGTGTTGAGCATTAAATGCCTAGCACGAAGGCATCTTTGGTTAAGAAGCAGTGAGAACTGTGGTGAGGATGATTTCTGTCTTCAGGTTTGATCATTGTTTACGCTCTTTTTGTTGTCGCCTTCCTCTCTGACCTTCCAAGTTCTTTGACGTTCCTTACCATTACAGGGTTTTGTTTGTTTGCTTTGTTTTTTTGTTTTGGAGTTTTTCAAGACAAGGTTTTCTCTGTAGTCCTGGGTGTCCTAGAACTCACTTGTAGACTAGGCTGGCCTCAAACTCACAGAGATCCACCTGCTTCTGCATCCCAAGTGATGGGATTAAAGACATGCGCCACCACCACCCGACTAAAATTATGATTAACCAAAACTCCATTAATTGAAAGTTCGTAGACTGTCACTTCCCTCATCCTGAGAGAAGTATTGAAAATTACATTTTGTAGGTTGGGTGTACCACAGTTGTAGGATACTTGCCTTGTTTTCACCAAGCCCTAGGACAATCCCGCGGCACAAGACAGGTGGAGGGGTCACCTTTGCTTGATTTGGCTGATGCATTACTACTTTGTTACCTTATTCTAATTATCTGTTGATTTGATTGTAATTCTTGCTTCAGTGAATTCTGAAAACATTTTGTCCTGCTTATCAAAAGATCACTTACATCAATATTTAAGTACCTAGTTGAGAGTCAGGATTTAAGGGTTTGGAGGCCTATTGTCTTTTTGAGGTTTATTTTATCCCAATTAGAATTCATGTTACTTTTAGCTCAAACAGTCTACATAAAAGCCAAAATAACTCTGTCCCCTGACTTTGGATAAGAAGTGCATAAATAATAAGTGGTGCTAAGATACGGAAGTCTTTCCTCCTTGCACTTCTGTTTACTAGGTGCGTCTCTTTTCTGATGTTCATGAGTAAGTGCTTGTGACTTGTGAAAAAAAATGCCCAGAGGGAATGTCCCAAAAGTGACTTGAAAGGCTAAGGATGTAGCTCTATGATTGAACGCTCATGCGCTGTGCACAAGGCCCTCACTTTAGGCAAGACCCTTAAAAAGTGGGTTTGAGGGTACAGCTCAGTGCTAGACTACTTATGAAGCATGGTAAAGCCTCTGCACTGACATAAGACAAGCAGACAAAATAGCCTCAGAAGGGACCCTTGGAGAGACCCCCATGCCGCTTTTACTACTTTATAAAAGTGTGTGTGTGTGCGTGTGTGTGTGATGTACTCATGCAGTATCTGATGATTACCGGATGACACTTTCAGGCAGATCATTGATCCTGTGTTCTGTCACATTTAGGATGAAGGTGACCAAGCAGCGAGCGTTGAGGAGCTAGAAAAGCAGATTGAGAAACTGAGCAAAGTAAGCACGTTCCGCCGTTTCCTCACTGTGGGGGCTGTGTCCCAAACCCGTGTCGTCTGGGATTGCTCTTGCTGACTGCTGAGGAACAGCAAGCTTCTAGAAGCAATTAAACAGAAGAACTCTAGAAACACTCAGTTAAACTTCACGAGCCGAATGCTAGGGTTAGAAGCCTCTGACGCATTGTTGTTAACCAAATCTGTGCAGAAAGAGTTCTGGACTCCTCAGTTGTACCTTTAAATTAGTGTATCAGTAAAATACAATCTCTTGAACTTACTACCCAAAAAATTTCTATGAGTTCATAGTAGTAGTTTGAATATTCGTATTTCATTTTACACTTGTGCATTTATTTATTATACTCACATTAGCCTGTATATACTTATTGATTTATCATTAAAATTTATATTCTGCATTCAGTATCATTAGTAAAATTTAAGATGAGTCTTTTTTTTAATAAACATTAAGGTGTTTTGTTTTGTTAGATTATAATATAATTACAATATTTCTTCCTTCCCTTTCCTCTCTCCAAGCCCTCTCTTAGACCCATCCCTACTTTCCTTCAGATTCATGGCAGAAAAATTAGTTCTTAAGTTCTATGCGATGCCTGTATGTTACTCTGTCAGTGTTCAGTCCCTAGCTATAGGTCAGCATTTAGGCGTGTGGGGACAAGGCATCAAACGTGTGTAAAGCTAAGCAAACTATATGCAGAAGTATTGGCAGCGTACTGAACTTAGCTAATTTGTTTTGGCTTAGTAATGTATTTGATGGCACATACAGCCGTGTTTTATGTGTTTAAGAAGGTCCTGGTAAAAGAAAACTTACTTTTTAAGCCCTTGAATCCAAGATCTTTCTTACTCTCCTCATTTGTTTGGAAGTCCCCCTTAAAGTCATCTCTGCCATCGGTGTGACTGCAGTTGTATGGGGTGTGTGACGTTAGTCCTTTTGCCTGCAGCGTGATGATGCAGTAAACAGACTATCTTGGGTAACTTTTAAGGCACTTATGGCTGTGATGTAACTATATGGATGGCTTTTTAACAGCAACAGAGCCAGTACAGGCGAAAGCTCTTTGATGCTTCTCACTCGTTACGCTCGATGATGTTTGGTCAGGATCGTTACCGACGCAGATACTGGATTCTTCCTCAGTGTGGAGGGATTTTTGTAGAAGGCATGGAAAGTGGTGAAGGTAAGAACTACTAATCTCCTAGATGGGATATTGTATTTCTTGTTGTTTCTTTTTGGTTTTGTTTTTCTAGACAGGGTTTCTCTGTGTAGCCCTGGCTGTCCTGGAACTTGCTCTGTAGACCAGGCTGGCCTCAAACTCACAGAGATCTACCTGCCTCTGTCTTCTGAGCACTGGGATTAAAGGAGTGTGCCACTGCCACCCACCAGGATACATACATACATTTATATTATGTAGACTGAGAGGTACATGGAGAACTCCCAAAAGTGTTATACAGATCTAGTAGTTTTTACTGTGTAGGTTTTGTTATTAATAATTATACATTTTAAATTGTGTGTGTGTGTGTGTGTGTGTGTGTGTGTGTGTGTGTGTGTGTGT
>CABHPR010125033.1:0-26531 GCA_902168415.1 Peromyscus melanophrys
TGCAGTGTGGTATGCAGTGTGAGGTTGCAGTGTGTGCTGTGCAGTGTGCACAGTGTGGTGTGCAGTGTGGTATGCAGTATGAGGTTGTAGTGTGTGCTGTGCAGTGTGCAGTGTGGTATGCAGTATGAGGTTGCAGTGTGTGCTGTGCAGTGTGGTATGCAGTGTGAGGTTACAGTGTGTGGTGTGCAGTGTGTACTGTGCAGAGTGTACCATGCAGTGTTCAGTGCTGGTCCATGGTACATCTTCACCTTGTCTCTTAGTCTTGTGACACCAGCTTATCCCCATGAAGCTCAGCATTTGCCTGCTCAGCTTGTTCTTTTTCATTTTCTTCCCTTCTCTTTCTGAATCTACAAGGACTCTGATCTTTCCAGGGAAATTTCTAGAACTTATTTGACATGGGAGGAGAGGATGAGAGAAGGGAAAGAAGAGCCAGGATGTGTGATAAGGGAGACGTTTTCAAGCACTGTTTCTGAGCCTCACCGCAGCTTGGCCATATTGCTTTAGTTGCCTCCTACTGTACAGTGGAGCAAGACAAGGCTGGAAAGGTGAAGCAGTGTGTTGGTCAGGGTCCCCAGAAAGACAGAATCAGCAGGAGAAAGACACAGTCCAGCAAATCTGCTCTTAAGGTGGTGGGAGCTGGGAGGCCCGGAACCCCCAGGTCAGGCCAGGAGGCTGGACATTTGGGTGATAGTTAATGTTGCAATCTTCATTCTGATGCAAGGGACAGAGGCTGGAGACTAAAGCTGAGCTTTTATGTTGCATTCTTTTTTTTTTTTAAATATTTTTTTTCCAGACAGGGTTTCTCTGTGTAGTTTTGGTGCCTATCCTGGATCTCGCTCTGTAGAACAGGCTGGCCTCAAACTCACAGAGATCTGCCTGGCTCTGCCTCTTGAGTGCTGGGATTAAAGGCGTGAGCCACCATTGCCCGGCTTAAACAATACATTGTTATGTTTATTTGTACATGTGGGTGTACGTGCTAAGATCAGAGGGCGGCTCTCAGGAATCGGCTCTCTTATGCAAGTTCTGGGGACTGAACTCAGGTCATCGGGTTCTGTGGCAAGCGCCTTAACCCACTGAGCCATCTCGCCTGCCCATTCATTCTTTTACAATCTTGAAAAGAATCCCTCCTCCAGGAACCTCTGTGTTTGCTCGACTTAAAGGCCTTCAAATGGTTGGCTGAATCCCGAGAGTAATTTCCCGAGTCTACCAATCATAAATGTTGACCACATCTAAAATATACCTGCACAGGAACATTTGGGCTGCCAACCAAACACCAGGCACCACAGCCCAGGTCATGTGATACAGAATTAATGGCCACAAGTGAACAGGCCAAACTCTCACATCTAATAAATGGTAAGCCAGGACAGGAACCCACATTTCCCTGGAACCGAAAGCCAGACATGGTGAGCAAGCCACAGTCCAGGGGAGTCCCCAGGGGTTGCCTCTGAGACTTTCAATAGAGAGGGTGAGCCGGGTGGTGGTGGCGGCGGCGCACACCTTTAATCCCAGCACTTGGGAGGCAGAGTCAGGCGGATCTCTGTGAGTTTGAGGCCAGCCTGGTCTACAGAGCGAGATCCAGGAAAGGCGCAAACCTACACAGAGAAACCCTGTCTCGAAAAAACAAAAAACAAAAACAAACAAACAAAAAAATAGGGTGGAACAGCACTGCCCAGAGACGGTCGGTCAACAGCTGGCAGCTTTTCGGAGTGTCTCTGCTCTGATGCCCACTAATTGCCTTTAAGCCCCAAGGATAGAGGGAGAGAGGGAGAGAAAGAGAAAGAGAGAGGGAGGTGCAGGCACCATGGGTAGTATGGTTCAATGACGCCAAGAGGAAATACAAATTAATATCATAATAATGTAGAACACTACCCACCAAAATGTCTAAACATAACAAGACTAAAAATACCAAGTGTTGGCAAGGCCGTGGAGAACCTGGAAGTCTCAAAAATGGGCAGTGGAAGTGTCCCTTGGTACAGCTACTTGGATATGCACCAGGAAGGACCATTAGAGCAAAGTACCTCCTGTATCACCCACCAGTACAACCTCTGGGAATAACAAACTCAAGAGAAAGAAGTTTAATAGTCCACAAAGGAATGTGCACAGTTACTTAATTCAGACTTGCTCATACCTGAGAGCTGGCAACAGCCCAGTGTTCATCAGTAGACTGGATCTACTGGCAAGGGCACTTTAATTCAATGAAATATTACATCACAATAAAAAAGAACTAACATGCTACGTACAGCATAATGAAACTCATCTCTTTTGAGTAGGGAGTGGATATTTGTGCATTTTACTGTACACATAACTCAGTAAAAAGCCAAAAGATGCTATTTTCTTCTTCTTGATTTTTGATACAGGGGGTCACTATGCAGCCTGAGTGTTTTCATTTGGGTTACTATTGCTGTGATAAAACACCACAGCCAAAGACCAAAAACACCTTGGCATACATATCCTGAATCCTCTGAGGGAAGCCACGGCAGGAACTCAAACAGACAGCAACCTGGAAGCAGGAGCTGATGCAGAGGCCGTGGAGGAGTGCTGCTCACTGGCTTGCTGCTCATTAGCTTGCTCCTCATGGCTTGCTCAGCCAGAGATTCTATCATAGTTCTTCCTCAATGGCACTCTGCCTTGTTTTCGTACGTTGGTTGGTTTCTTTGTTTTGTGGTTGTTGCTGCTGTTGTTTTGAGACAGGGTCTCTCACCAAGTCTGAAGCTTACTGATACTGGCAAGGTTTGCTGGCTGATGAGCCCCAGGGGATCCTTAGTCTCTACCCTCCAGCACTGGCATTATAAGAGCATAGCACCATGCAAGGCGTCTTATGTGGGTCCTGAGGATCCGAACTCAGATTCTCATGCTTGAGCAGTAAACACCTTTTACTTACTGATCCATCCCTCCAGCCTCTGTGTTTTGCTTCGCTTTACATTAAACAAACAAAAAAAACAACTTTGAATAATAAGAAACTTGGAGATTGTTTGTTGTGTTGGTGCTGCTGAGGAGCTGAGGCTGGGAAGGACCCCAGGCAAAGCGGTTTTCGTTGGGAGGGGTACGCCTGCCCCCACCGGGCCATTGACTCTGCTGCCCACCCCTTCAAGGAAGGAGACTCTGGGAAAGTGTTCCTTGCAGATAATCAGGGTTCGTTTCTGAGCTTATGATCAAAAGGAGGTACATCTTGTAAAAAAGAAAAAAGCTCTGTCGTTTTACTTAAAACAGAACTCTCTTCCCTTGTCTGATGTGTTGATTAGATTTCAGACAGGATTAGTGGGGTTGATGCCATTAAGTTAAAAAGTCATCTCCTCGGGAAACAGACCAGAAAGCCTAGATTCTATTTTCAAAAGCCTTAGATCCCATTAAGATGAAATATTGAAAGCCATGTGGATTTAGACTCAATGGGAGAACTCAGAACTCTGAGTACCAGGAGGCGCTGGTGAGCACCTGGATGGCGGGAGGGGAGGGGACAGTGGTAAAATGGGGACAGTGTACTTTGGCCGGGAGATCAGAGCATTCTCAGCAGCTCTCTTTCTCAAGAACAAGTGACCAATAAATCAAGCATTGCCCCTCTGCCAGGGAATGGCTGGATAAATTACAGAGCAGTGGCTCTATGAAATATCGTGTAACCATTAAAATGTCTAAATTAGAGCTACATCAATGGACTTGGATGGATTTCCATCAGGTATTGATTGGAAAAAGCAAGACACTTGTGCTTTTAAAGGATCTATATATATTATGATCCTCTTGCCTAAAGCAATAACACTCCCATTGCTGAGTATGACAGCCCATAGGTACATTCACATGCCTTTGTATGAGCGTCTTTATCAATGGAGAGAAACACAGAAACCTAAGAGGTTGTTAATGCCAGTTATTCAGCGGGACTCGAGATTGAGGTGGGGGATGTTGAAGAGAAGTTGATTTAAAAAATCAACAGCAAAAGCAGAGCCAGCGGGATTGATACGAGTGCACTCGTGTGCTTGTGTGAAGACAGGGAGTAGGGATTAAGCAAGGCTCTGTGTTTCTCATCTCTAGCCCTGTCACAGATACCAGACAGGACAGATAAAAAAAAAGGCTCTGTTCACTGGAGCTCGCACTTCCTTTGGGGAAACAAGGCGATCCCCTGCCGGGCTCGGAGAGTGAATCAACAGGCTCAACATTCTACTCCCCTGCCTTCTGAGTTCCTACCACTCTGTCCTACTGTTTGTTGAGAGCATTTCCTCAGCCCACACTAGCACCAGGCATCGTCACTGCTGTCGAGGGGTCTAAGAGTGGAGACAGCAGTTACCATTGCAGACGAGTGCACAGAGATGGAAGTAAACAGTTATCACACGAGATTAAATAACTAAAGCTTGGACATAAAGAGAAACAATCGGAGATTCTGTTATTATATTCTCTGTAGCCCGTGCCAGCAGACTCTGCGTCTCAAAGGGAGCAGTCGCCAAAGGGCAAAGTGATTTAGCTGAGGTAGAGATAGGAAGTCGGTTTCAGTGTCTGCCATGGCAAAGCCAAAGCCCCCCTCCCTGCGCATGTCTGACATACTCCTTTTTGAACAGTTGCAATGTTTTGTGAGGATCTGAGGACACAAGATGAGTTGGACCTGGATCCCCAGTCTTGTGCTTGTAATAAGAACAAAGAACACCAGGAGAGCAGTGGAGTGCGGTCCTGGGATGATTTGGAAGGTCCCCAAGCTGGAGATGGCAGGGAGGGAAAGGGACTGGAATCCCTTCCTTCAGGGAAGAGAGCCCTGGGCTGTCTTTCCTTCAGTAGCGGTGAGATGTGTGATCTCCAGAGTTCAAGAAAATGCACCACAAGGCAGGCAGGGGAGATGGTTCACTGGACAAACTGTTTGCTGTGTGAGCATGAAGCCCTGAGTTCAGATCCCCAACATCCACTTAAAAAGTTGGGCGTGGGCATGAGGGTGTGCACCTATAACCCTAGCCCTGGGATGGGCAGAGACAGGCAGATCCCTGGAGCTCCAGCTTGCTGGTCAACCCAGATGAATAATACTCATGAGCCACATTCAGTGAGAAATTCTGTCTGAAGGAAACTAAGATGGGGAAATGATTGGGGAAAATGTCCTAACCTCTACATGTGCCCATGTGATCAAGTACACCAGAAGACAACACACACACACACACACACACACACACACACACACACACACACACCCGTCGTGAGAACATCTCTCATTTCACACAGCACAACACTGCATCCACGCCATTGCCTTTTATCTTCTTAAACACGAGGTGCTTTGAACGTGCACGAGCATGTACCAATTTGCACGCAGGTATTTATGACAATGTTATTGGTAATTGTCAAAGCCTGGAAGCAACCAAGCAGGTTAAGTAGGTGCATGGATAAACTCCGGTTCAGGCACACACTGGGATATTATTCAGCACCAAAGATACAAACTGCTAGTGCCTGAAAAGACACGGGAATATTGCACCTGTATAGAAAGGGAAAGAAACCCTTGCAAGAGCTACGTACTGTAAGATCCTGAAGGTGGACATCTAGGAAAAGATCAAACTGTGGAGCACAGAGGAATCTCAGACTATAAAATTGCTCTGTTTTGTCTTGTGGCACTGAGGCAAACACGGAGCTATTCTGTTTGATACTGGAATGGCAGACACATGTCATTACTTATTTGATGAATGACAGGGCATTTGTAAACAGTAACATAGAAATAGTACCTTATAAATACAGGCAGCATTTTTTTTAGTGCCTCTATTTTTTAAGTTGACATTTAAAAGCAAGACAACATCACGAATTTATATTTGAGTGAATATTCTTATTTAGACTAGGAATACAAGAAAGTTCACCAAACAAAAATATTTTTGCAGCTCTCAAAAATATTTATTTCCAGGCAGCCACATATTCGTTTTTATGGTGCTGGTGTCATTCTGAAGGTCAAAGGATGGTCTACAGGCACAGAAAAGCAAAATAGAGTTTAAAGAGTTAGGGGCAGAGATAGTTCAGTCAGTAAAATGCTTGCCTTGTTGTTGGTTTTGTTCTTTTTTTGGGGGGGGGCCCACAGGGGCCTTTGTGCTTATATTTTACCTGAGTCTCCCAAACTGTATGACAAGTCATCCCCTATGGGTTCTCTTCATCTCTTTCAGGGACATCAAGGTCCCCTACTTTTGTTTTATTTTTGTTGTACCGCCATAATGGTACCCCACCCTCTCTTCCTCCTCCTAGTCATCTTCGGAGCCCACCATAGATCCCACCTTTGCCCCATACCTTCTTCCACTGGTCCTCATCAGAATCTCTTCCTTTCATTGCCTGTGACACCCAGTGTAGTCTATGTCACCAATTCTGGCTCTTCATCCTGTGTTCTTCACCTTATTGGGCTTTAATTACTCTGTCTCCAAACAGGAGAGGGAAAGGTCTGGCTGGATTGTAGAATGCTTCCTTCTGGTCCTGTCTTCCCAGGTGTCAACTCGAAAGGGTCTGGAAGTACCTAGGAGATGAGCCTCTGGTTTGGCCTGTGAGGGACTCTCTTGATTAGGTGAATTGAAACGGGACAATTCACCCTAAAAGTGGCAACATCATTCCCTAGGCATGGTTCCTGGTCTACATACAAAGAAGGAAGTCAGCTGAGCACCAACATTCATCCTGTTCTGCTTCCTGACTGCAGATGCAACAATGACCAGACACCTTCCTGCTTTTGCACCATGCACACACACACCCCAGCTGTTATGGTCCCCACCTTGATGGAATGAACCCCTAGAACAGTAAGCCCAAATAAACCTTTCTCCCTTAATCGCTTTCTCCTCTTAAATCATTGAAGTATTTTTATAACAGCAACAGGAAAACAACCAAGGCACCAGGTGTAGACACTAGGTATAGACACTGGGTGTAAACATCAGGTATAAACACCAGGTGTAGACACTGGGTGTGAGTCCACACAAAGCAATGCGTGCTGAGGAAGAACTACCCTGAGCATCAGGGTTTAGCGTTTTTCTTTTTCTTTTTTTCTTTTTTACTGTGTTCTCAGGCAGAAAATCAGCTGGAAATGCTTAAAGGTATATGCCAAAGCCCTACTACGTATCAGAGACAGTGCCGTGGGAATGGCCAGTTCACATATATGAAGAAATAGATCAAGCCCTAAGGGAACTCTCACCATCCATTACTAAGGAAAAGCCCCCTTTGTTCCAAGCTATGACCTAGAGGTTTGTGTTCCTCAGAGTTCTCATGTGTTAAACCTTAATCATTGGTGTGATGGGGTCAGGAAGTGGAGCTTTGGAGAGTGGTTAGCTCTCTACTGTCATGAGGAGGCATCAGTATCCTGATTAAAGAGATTCCAAAGATGTGGGGAGATAAAGCCAGAAAGCGCCATCATGAACCAGGAAATGGGTGGGCCCTTACTAGGTGCTGACTCTGCTGGTGACTTGACCGTGGACTTCCCGGCCTCCAGAAGTGTAAGAAGGATTTGTCTGTTATTTATTGGTCACTCAGACTGGAACTTCATGATAGCAGCCAAAGAGACTAGGACGACTCATTCTCAGGCATTGTGCCATTTACCTCTGAATTGTCTCAAACTAGCTCTTGAGAGATGGTTTATTCAAATCAAGGTCTAACAGGGTCCAAACACTGTATTCAATTGTTCTGTTGATAATGTAGCAAGATACATCCTTTCTTTTTTTCCTCTATCTTCATCTGAAAGAAACTTGGACAGTTATCCTACAGAACAGGTGACTTGGAATGTCCAAGACTGAAAGGGTGGGGCTTTGGCATGCCGTCATGGAAGACAGCTGGGCTTTGTAGAGTATCTTGGAATGAAAACCTATCTCTTCTCACCCGCTGTCACCGGACCCTCATTTTGTTCCAAAAGAAAGAACTCCTATGAGTGATTCAGACTCACACCATTATGAGAGTGTGTTAACCAATCTCCATACTGTGGCAGTCTCCATGCCCGGTACATAGGTCTTCGGGGTCAGGAGTTGGGAAGGAAAGATGGGTGAGAAGTGGACAAGCAAGAACAGACGAGACTCCACAAAGACAGACTAGCATCCCGAAGACCAATCTGAACACCTGTTTGTCTCCCTGTCCTTCAGTGACCTGCAGGATTAGTCGGTACTCACAGGACCCAGTACAACCTGGCCCAGGATTAGAAGTAACTAAGCGCCAAGGCTGTGGGCTCAGGCAAGACAGAAGAGCCTCAGCATGCCTGGGCCTATGGCAACCTTCAGAGCTTAAACATGGTGGCTGTGTCAAAGTCTCTCTGTGGCCAGTCGGAACCTGGGACCATACAGGGGAAAAATTCCTTCATGTTTTTGGCTAAGTGACTTTAGCATAATAAACACCCACTAAACATTATTACCCTGACCCTCGTGGTGCTAGGGACTGAACACAGCCCAGCCAACTCTATACACTGGGCCTCATCCCCAGCTTTAACCGACCATTCTGAGGATGACCTTCATAGGAATGTGGCCAAGCTAATAGACAGTCATCCCCATTTATCATAGGGAATATGTTCTAAGACAATCTTAGGATGCCCAAAGCTTCAAATTGAAGCAAACCCTGTAGTGGGATGCCTTTTAATGTTTATCATGCAGTGTGGTCATGCTGTTTGTAGTTTGAGGTGTGAGAACAAAACTATCATGGATTTCTTTTATCTTCTTTAAGTTTCATGGTGAGAAGATTCGTCTGTATCACAGATCTTAGCAACTTCATCCAGCGTATTTTTTTAAGTCAACAACTTGCCACATTTTGCATAAAGGACACATTTGGTGACTTCTCTTGGGCATCTCTGGATTGCCAGAACCACCACACTTGACCCTTGGGGTCATTGTTTAGAAAATTAAGGATTGCTTGAACATCAGCACCGATACCAAGAAGGTTCCAAGCCACTCATGGGCAGGTGGCGTACGAGGCAGACACATTAGACAAGGAGATTCTGCACACTTTCGGCATGACAGAGCTGGATAGCACAAGATTTCCTCGGGCTAGCCAGAATGGTGTGGAATTCAAAACATTTCTTTCTGGAACTTTCCATTTGACATGTTCGAGTCATGGTGAGCCACGGATGACTGAATCCATGGAAAGCAAAACGGTAGAGTAGCTCACAGGTGTGGGCTGTGGTCAGTTCAAGGCCCCCTCCGTTCAAATTCCTGCTTCCTTTGCCCTGAGGGCCTGCAATGACTCGGTACAAATGGATGCTGTCAGGTGTGCCAGGGCTGTCTCCGTGAAGACATAAGTCACTTGGAGAATGAGCTCCTCTTCCCAGCAGGAGCCTGGCCTGCATCCCTGTGACAAGAGAATGGAGCCAAGCAAGTGTATAGACATCTGAGCCTTCTTCAAGCTAAACTGGGAACAAGAATCCTGGGGTGGCTTTCTCACAGGTAGCAGAAATATCCCCCCCCCCTTCCACTTCCCAACATGGTTTAGGGTTTCTGCTCACCATAGAGAATGTAAAGATACCAATAATATGGGGGCTGGAGAGATAGCTCTGCAGTTAAGAGCCCTTGTTTTTGCAGAGGACCCTGGTTCAACTCCCAGCACCCACATGGTGGCTTATGACCATTATGACTCCAGTTTCTGAGAATCCTATGTCCACTTCTGACCTCAATGAACACCAGGTATGCATGTGGTACACAGGCATACATGCAGGCAAAACACTCATACATGTAAAATAAAATCAATCACTCAAAAAAAAAAAAAAACAGTAGTAACAGACACTTAGATTGTGTTTGGTGTGTGCCGAGTACTATTAACATCTTACCAATGTATTGTCACTTAAACTCATGTAGTAGTTTAAGTGACATGCTAGTGCTAACTCACCAGGCCTGGAAAGATCAAAAAGGGGGAAAAGTGGGTTCAACAACAAAAACTAATACTATTCATATAAATCATCCCAGATATTTTTCAAGATCCCACAAAAATCACATTTTATAGAAACCCCTCAATGTCTTTTCATGGAAACAATAGTTTCAACTAAACACTAATATTATATAATTTAGGGCTGGGAGATCACCCATCAAGTGGGTGAAGCCTGATGACCTGAGGTTGATCCCTTTACACAGTGTAAAGGAGAGAACCAGTTCCAAAAGCTGTCCTCTGACCTCTGTGCCATGGCACACACATGAGCATGTATATGTACACACACACACACACACACACACACACACACACACACACACACACGGGGTGGGAGGAGAGAGAATAAGAAATAAAGAATATTACACACTTCAAATACCTCTCTCATCAAGAAGACTTGATTTCTCACATCTAGAACTGGGGACTTAACTACCCTGTGGCTTGCTTTGGAATGGGCAGAAAGTGACCAATTGCCAGTGCTGAGCCCAGGACTCAAGAAACACAGAATCGCTCTTAGAATCTAACCCTGTTGTCATGGCCCTAATCCTAAAGAAGGGAGGCCAGGTGGAGGGAGGCCTCAGACCAGACCAGCTGAGGCCCCAGACATGTGTGGCCGGGAGAGAAGAGCCAAGCAGAGTTCAGTCAGGTCCAGAGTTAACTGAACAAATTGTTGTTTTTAGTCATTTGATTGTGGGGTGGTTTGTTATGAAGCAAAAATAGATGCAAAAGGAGAAGGTAAAAACTAGATTTTTTTTTTTTTGAGTCAGGGTCCTGCTGTGTAGCTCAGGCTAGCCACAAACTAGAAATCCCCCTGTCTTAGTCTAAGTATTAGGATTGCAGGCACGTACCACCACACCTCACTAAAGCTTTATTTCTATCTTTCGGTGTGCATGTGCACGTATCTATGAGCATACATGTGTGCGCACAGAAGCCAGAGGGCAATGTTGGCATGGATATCAGGTTTCTCTCCACGGTTGCTTTCCACCTTTATTTTTGAGACAGGGTCTCTCACTGAACCTGCAGCTCATGGATTTGCCTAGGCTGCCTGGCCAACATGCTTCAAAGATCTGCATGCCCCTCCCCCACCCCTGGCCCACCCCCATGCTGGAGTTCTAGAAGCACACCTACAAGCCTGAGTTCTTTATGTGGATGCTGGGAATCCACACTCGGGTCCTATAACACGAATCTTAAATGCCCTTATAATATAAATCCTGGAGCCAGATATTGGGGTGACTGCTGAAAGATCAGAGAGACAAAGGAACAAGTCACTGCCACATCTCACCTCTAGGACTCTTCAGCCTGAAAAAAAACCTTTAATTCCTGTCTCCTCACACCTTATATACATTTCTCTGCCCTGCCATATCACTTCCTTTCTAGTGCTGGGATTAAAAGTGTATGATTCCCAAATCCTGGGATTAAAGATGTGTGCCACCACTACCTGGCATCTATGTTTAATCTGGTGGCTTGTTCTGTCCTCCGATCCTCAAGCAAATTTTGTTAGGGTACACTGTATATCACCACAGGGTCCTCATGCTTGCCTGGCACATTCCCCTAGGCCCTGAAGCTGTAATTTTGTTTTGTTTTGTTTTTTGTTTTGTTTTGTTTTGTTTTTGAGACAGGTTTTCACTATGTAGTTCTGGCTGTCTACTATGTAGACCAGGCTGTCCTCCAACTCACAGAGATCCATCTGACCCTGCATCCCAAGTGCTAAGATTAAAGGCGTGAACCACTACTCCCTGATTAAAGCTGTATTTTTAAATCTACCTAATGCTTTGGCCTCTTATTTTTTTCCCAGGGGCTCCTTCTGTCGAATTTTTTTTTTAAAACTCAGGGCCTTCCACATGCTAGGCAAACATTCTACTTCTGAGCTATCTCCCCAACCCTAAAACTCTTTCTGCACACCAATGGAGTCACCTCTGACCCGTCGTGATGGATACGGTTTAAGGAGTACCATTTTAGACAAATAGATTCCCTCTTTTAACAAATACATTTTTTTTCTGAGATGAAATCATGGTGAATAGAAAAATTAAATAAAAATAAAGAAGCAAAAGCTACAATTAAATAATCCACAAGAGGTGTAGTTCACTTTTATAGTTTTTTAAAGAATGTTTTCTATTATGTATTATAGGTATAATATATAAACATTAGTATTCCACTGTTTCTCTTTACATGATCCATACTCATATGTTCTTGGTCATCAAACTTATCACAAGCATAACTTCTAAGGGGTATAACTGTCCATCATAAATGCATGTCATTACCGAACTGTCCTTTACTGGTAAACATTTATGCAGTTCCAGTTTTTTGCTATCATAAGTAGCAAAGATTTGAGCACCAATATATCTTTGCCCATATCCCTCAATAGAACACCAGGAATACAGACTCACTGGGTTAAGCACAGTGAATATTTAGCTCTTTATGGTATATAAAAACTGTAATCCAACCATCTAGGAAGAATGGCTATAGGAAATGTGTATTTATACACTTGACATTGAAGCCAATAAGTACACAGATTCTGTTATACTGGGATGATGTCAGAAGTGAGCAGTTGCTGGTTAGCATGTGAGACTCTGCAGCCATGAAGGTGTGAGTCTGGGCATCCCGTTCCATCCAGGGTCTGCAGCTCACAGCTCATCGCTGAATTGCTTGAAGACCCCTCTGGATCTTCAACCATGTTCTTTAAACAGGAGAGCCAGGGAGAAGACCTCAAGCATGGCTCAGGAGCCCTTTGCTCTCCGCCTGTTTTCCCAGCACCTTCTCACAGGGGTTTGCTCTCCCTCCAGCTGGGAGACCTGCCAGGTGCTGAGGAACCGATGTTCCCAAGGCCAGTACATCTGATTTTTGTTCTTGGCTGGAATTCAGAGAAGGGAAGAGTAAACTAGAGCTGGGCCAAGGTGAGTCTGTCTCGATGCCGTCCTTGGGCTGAGTGGATAAGGTGTGAGAAGCTGAGGCCAAGTGTGATGGTGAGGAACTTGGTGGACAGCAAAACTCTGAGGTGAACGACAGACTCAGGAAATCTGTTGGAGACACCCTTCAGCCCCAGGCCTCAGTCCTGGCTTGAGGGAGGCCAGTCTCTTCCAGGGCCAACAAATGGCACAGACCTAAACCTCCATAGTGTACACGTTAGCATCGAGGTCATCAAAGAAGACAAAGTTAGAATCCACTGGGACATTCGCTGTGTGCCGGGAACCTTATTCATATTTTCACTTTTCAAAACGAACAAGCCACCACGGCAAACCAAAGGTTTTGCTTAAGGTTACAGGGCTAATTAATTCAAGTTGGGACTAAAATTGAGTGCTTTTCGGATTTTCTGGGAACTGAGGCAGATTCATCCGGTAGATCACTAACCTTGGACTCCCTCCAGGCTCTTTGCTGCGGATGAATTCCTAGAACTTGGGCACGGTTACTCATCTCTCTGAGTTTCGGCTTCCTCTGTGAAACCAACCCCACTGCCCACCTTGCAGGATCCTGTCAGAGAGCCCGCAAGGGGACTAGTGTCCTTCTCGACGACGTCCATGAGGACCTCACTAGAGCCAGTTGGGACATGCGCCAATTTTTGCTTCTGTTACTTCTTCTGAGAGCCGTGGGAAGGAAACCCCTCCAGGTCTCCATCTCAAGGATTTCAGAGGGAGACCTTAGTGTCTGGACTGAATCCCTTCTCACCGTAACCATGCCCACCATGACTGGTTCTGCCTTGACATGCTGGCTGCCTGATTCCTGCCCCAGAATGATTTCTCTCTGAGAAACAACCTGTTGGGAACACTAGCAAGAAGGCTCAACACTCTTCAAGTGTTTCCTGGAACCTCGATAAACCCAGTCCTCAGCTAGATGAAGGGTGAGGTGATGGTGGCATAGGCCTGGCTCAGACCTGGCAGAGCAGTAACTGTACAACATGTCCTATACCTGGGTGCCAGCTGATCCTGCCTTGCCAGAAAACTATCCAGGGAGCAGCAGGGTCCCTCTTGGCTCACCTTGCTGGCCCTCAGGCCCTTTCAGACCCACCCCAGATTCTTCTCGGGGGCTGACTGAGCACACCTGCTGAATCACTCCACTCTGGTGTTTCCTTTAAAGGCTGTAGACTGAGCACAGCCACCTCAAACGGGACCACAGAGGACTAGCCAAGCCAACCAGAGCCGCTTCCCAGCCTGCCTGGGAAACATGTCGTTTTCTATTTGCAGAATCACGGATGTTGACTTTTGATCTTTCTTTCTCCCTCGGGGCCACAAATCAGTAGTGACGGGCTATTTTGTTTCTTTTTTACTTTTCCCTACAAAGAGAAAATGTCAGGGGGAAAAAAGAAGGTTTTGAAAAAAAATGGAAGAGTTACAGATCAGCTACCAGCTCAAGAAAGGAGATACTCGGGAGTGGGAGACCCTGGCAATCACGTGATCATACAGTGGCTGGGTTAGGCAGTTTCTGAGGTAATACTTCTTAACCTTTAGGGTGTTTGTAAATCAGGGTGATCTTTTAAAAATAATTGACCAATTTATTACAAAACATATATATGTGTGTGTATATATATGTATATATGGACTAATTGTATCTGGAACTTTGTAATAAATTTTATATATGGGAGCTTAAGAAAATTGTTATTATCAAATCCATTTTCGTGTTCTGTAGTTTCTTTTGTAATATTTTTGATTTAAGTTTGACACCTTTGCACATGCATACAATAATTGTGAACATTTTCACCCTCTTATTCCCCATTCCCCTCCTTCTCTCCACGCTCCCTCCCAATTCGTCTCCCTCAGATTGTCTTGTCTTTGTTCAGCTCTTGTGCAGCTAGCCATAGTGTCTGTGTGTTTTTGCAATTACATTGGCCATGTCATGGCCAGAAGACGGCATACCATCCGACCCCTTCCTATCCTCCAGCTGTTACGATCTTCCCACCCTGTTTTCCGTGGTCCTGTCACCCAGGGATCTTGTGATCATGCAACTCAGACCCCGTATCTAATGAGTGCCAGCACAAGGGCCACACGGCTCCTCTGGGTCACACTTGGAGGTCCTTCCTCGCCTTGGCCTCCCCTGGTCTTGAGCAGTGGGATCTCTAAATCGTCCCTACCGCCATTACACAGCTGGGTGTTTACAGGTAAGGTGCTGGCCAAGTCATTACCAGACACTGTAATCTAACTAAAACTCACACTTAGATTTGCATCCCTCCTGTTCCATTTAAGCAGAGATTTTTCTGATACACACACACTCCAGAGAAGGCGCTGGATAACAGTACCTTCAAGCGATGAGCTCCTACTGAACTCGTGGCTGATTTCGTTCTTTTCTTTAATTGTAAGTTTTGAAATCATAACATAATTTTGCTTAGTCTATAGAAAGTCACTTGCATGTATGTTTCCAAGGCTGACCACTGAGTATTGAATAACCAGTTGGTGTGCTCTTCCCCGGGGAAGACTATTTCTCTATTTATCCAGCTTTCAGCATTCCTGAGCTGCCTGTGGGTCTCTGTCCAGTGTTGAGGCCTCATGGTCTTCCCCTTCCACATTAGCATGCCTATTAAGTCCGGCTCAACAAGTGGGAAATCGAGGCTGCTACTGGATACCTCGCCAACTACCTGGGGCTAGTGAAGTCATGTTGGAAAAGAACCTAGAACCACCGCTTTACTAAACCAGTATGATCCCTGACTACACTCTAAATATTTATCCTTACGCCACCCACGGATAAGGGTAATTCTCAACCCTCACCAAGGAAATGTCTCTTTGCCCCAGACAGAGACCGCTACAGAAAAATCCCAGCTGATCAAAACCCAGAGTTGTGGAGCCCAGTCCCAGGGAATACATCTACAAAACATTCCTGCACCTAGAGCTCAGGGAACATTGTAGAAAAGATTATAAGAACCAGAGGATCAGGAAGTTTGCTCTGAGACTGTGTCTCCTAGAGATGTCAGAGAAGCTACACCCACGAAGTCTCGCCAACATGGCTGCCTGAACATGAGCCGAACAAGGTTGACGTCAATAGACAGACTCACCTGGGTGATTTCTTGATGCAAGGAATGGTAAACCTGCCCTGCCAATGGCAGAGGAGTCCCTTTATAAAGACTTCAGGCTCCAGTCGGCTTCGTCTGCCCCCCCCCCCCCCCCGACTTTTTGAGACTTCTCCAGCTTCCAGCTCCTGGCCCATGTTCTCAGCACCTCCCTCATTTGAAGTCCTAGCCCACGCAGACTCACCTGCTCCCGAGGACCTACCTGTTCTCTTTCTTGTCGCTTTGACAAAAATGCCAGACAAAAAAAGCAACTTGAGGAAGGATTTGTTTGAACTCCAACTTGAGGCATCCTGACACAAGTTTGAGGTCACACAGCATCCGCAGTCAGGAAGCAGAGGAAAAGCAATACTGGCACTCAGCTCGATTTCTCCTTTTTGTCTAGTCGGGGACCCCAGCCCTTAGAATGGTGCCATTCATATTTAGGGCTCGTCTTCCCACTTCAATGAACTTCATCTCGAATGTCCCCACCACCTCCACCACACACACACACACACACACACACACACACACACACACACACACACACAGACAGACATGCCCAGAAGTTTGACTCTTAGGAAATTCTAGATACTAGCAAGTTGACAATCAAGGTTAGCCATCACAGGTGCAGATGCGGTTCTGAGTCTTCGTGCTGCAGGCGTCTGTTGGCAGGGCTGACATTCACACCCAGTGGGAGTGACTGAGAGCAGCTGGCAGACACTTGATTGGAAGATGGGAGTCTGCTATTCCCAAAGAGACACCACAGTGGGGGAACTCATGAAGAAATATTTTTTTTTTTTTTTTAGTTTTTAAAAGTTTATTGTTTGAGAATTTCACACAGTATATATTATATACAGGGTTTCTCTGTATAGCTTTTGGAGCCTGTCCTAGAACCTACTTTGTAGACCAGGATGACCTTGAACTCACAGAGATCTGCCTGCCTCTGTCTCCCAAGTGCTGGGATCAAAGGTGTGCGGCATCACCGCCGGCAACAGTATATTTTTAAAAAAGATTTATTTATTATGTACACAGTGTTCTGCCTGCATGTACGCCTGCACACCAGAACTGGGTACCAGATCTCAATACAGATGGTTGTGAGCCATCATGTGGTTGCTGGGAATTGAACTTGGGACCTCTGGAAGAGCAGCCAGTGCTCTTAACCTCTCAGCCATCTCTCCAGCCCCATACAGTATATTTTATCATAATCTTTCCCATCCTCTAACATCTTCAGAGAGAATATCTTAATAAGTGCAGAATCAGGCAGTCTCCAATGTAGATTCACCCACTGAAGAGTGAAGGAAACAGATTTGGAAAGAAAACAGCACGTGCTTTGAGCCTGCCCCTTGATGTCACATTTGGGTTCTGCAGGTGTGGTGTGCCCTGCCACAGAGGGAGGCTTCCTAAGGCTGCAAGGTGAGGTGGGGCCAGAGTATCAGAGCAGTGGATAGCTCTAATAAACCTTAGGGAATCCCCAGTGCTCCTGGCTTGCCTTTAGCTACCTTCCAGTTCTGAGGTTGTCTGAAACATTTGAGCAGAGTTAGGTCTCAGACGAGCAAAGTGGGAGCAGCCATAACCTCATAAAACCCTGAATGTCAACGAATGTTAACGGGGCTTCTCCTAGATCTCTGTTCTGTGACACTCCAAATATGCCTCCTCTTCAATCATCACGTCCACTCCAAAAGGTAAGTATTATTACACTCATTTTACAATTTTGAAAACAGGCCCATAGAAGCTGTAGATTAGCCCAATACAACACAGAAGATACCGGGTTGGAAATGGGGTTTCCTGACGTTTAGTCTGGAGCTCACAGTGCGATTTGTATTCTGTTTAGCTACAGAGAGAGCTGGCGCAACGGTGTTCAGATTACTAATATTCAAGAAGCAAAGTGATCTTCATAGGGATTTGGTGGCCGGAATGCTGTTTGAGCAATGCCCAGGCATTACCAGTAGGGGGCAGGAGCCTGCCACTCCAGAGCTCTGCATCCTTTAAAAGCCTGGGATGAGGTGGGGTGGCGAGGGGGTGGGGGGCGCTGAGTCCTTTCTTTCCCCTCAAAGTGGAAGGAGCCAAAGTGGGCTGCAGGGTCCCTTGGTGAGAGGATGTGCCTCCAAGGGCTAGAGGCCACGCAAGACACTCGAACACTGCTGAAATTCGAAAAAGAACAAGGCAGCCCTCAAGACCTCCACCTGCCCTTTTCTAACGCGGGGTGGTGGTGGAGTGGGGGGTGGGGGACGGACCATTTCCCTCTACACCGCTTCTGCATCCAGGAAGAGAGCATCATCCCTTCTGCCTGTGGGAGTATGGGAACACTCAGAGTAAAAGCCCTTTGCAGACATGGGCTTTTACATGCTGGTCATTCGAGGTGAGTTTACAAGCATTTAGCATGCAGCATCTCTCACTAGGACATGAGCTGGTGAAACATGGGGATGGCATTGAGGCCAGGGGGACTGGGGAAAGGAAGAAGGAAATGTCGCTGCTTCCATCTGGTTGGGTCACCTGGACGTCAGCACAACATCCCAGTGTGGTCTGCTTCAGATGGGCTGCCTGTCCCCTGGGGTCCTATATTGAATCTTGTGGGCAGCAACTGAGGCACCCCCCAGGGTTTGGAGACATGTTTAGCTACCTCAGCCCTCTGCATAGTCCCCTACAGACAAGACAGCTTAGAACTGCAAATACCGCTGTGAGGTTGAGCATGAGAACCCAGGAACCCCAGAACCGTTAAGCTGTCATGCTCAGCCAATGCTGACCTCAGAGGCCAGGGTTTCCCAAGTTGGCCGGAGGACACAGCTAATTGTTGTTCCACAGGCCCACAAAAGCAGGTGAAGAGAGAGGCACAGTTGGATTCTGTTTTAATAAGACAACAGGTTCGCATGCGTTACCCAACAGAACAAAACCCTATCTTCGGTCTTAGGGCACTAAAGCCTCATCAGTTCCCACTGGCTTGGGTGTCAACACAGGTCTCCCACCTCCTTCCAATCCACTTTCTCTCCTAAACTTCCGTCATAGAAATAAAACCCCCATCCTCAGTTCCACTGTCGTTATCAAGATAGTCAAAGGTCCCGTTTTCTTTTATTTTTTTCCTCCCTCCCTCCCGTCCTTTTTAAAAATATAAGCCTCACATTGTATCTTAGGCTAACCTTGAATCCCTGGCAATCTTTTTTATCCCCAGCCTCCCGAGCCTTGGGATGACAGGCACAAGCTACCATTGTCTGGCCTAATTTGTCTTTTTGCAACTGCCCTATATAATTTAGCTCAGTGGGTCTCACCCTTCCTGATGCTGCGGCCCTTTAATACAGTTTCTCGTGTTGTGGTGATCCCCCCAACCATAAAATTATTTTTGTTGCTACTTCATAACTGTCATTTTGCTACTGTTATGAATCATAATGTAAATATCTGATATGCAGGAAAATTGATATGGGATCCCTAAAAGGGTCACAACCCACAGGTTGAGAACCACTAATTTAGCATTACGTCCTTGTATTCTTCCATGTTGTATAGAACATGCTTTTTTCCCAAAGCAAATAATATTCCAGCAGATGCATACCGTACAGCACATTTTATTCCATCCATTGTTTGATGACTACTGAGGTTGCTTACACCTCTTGCCCATGGTGACTAGAACTGCCATGAGTTTGGAATGCAAGCATCTCCTCAAGATGTGCTTTCAGTTTTTTGCCTGAATTCCCAGATGAGGGACGGCTGGCTTGGTGGTAGATCTATTCATAATTATTTTGAGAAGCATCCACACTGTTTTCCACAGCAATTGCAACATTTGGCCATCCCAGCAACCCAGACAAAGGTGCCAGTCTTTTAGCATCCTTGCCAGTGTTTATTATTTTCTGGATACACACATATACACGAGAGGACATTGTAGTTGTGATTTGCACTTCTCTGAAAGTGATTGATGTTGAACATCTTTTCATGTGCTTATTAGTCATTTGTGTGTCGTGTGTGTGTGTGTGTGTGCACAAAACTCTATGTGTTCATGTGTGTGGATGTGCACACATATGTGTGTGAGTGTGGAGGCCAGAGGTCAACCTTGGATGCCATTCCTCAAGAGCCATGCACTTTGTTTCGTGAGATCGGATCTCTTCATGGGTTTGGAGTTTGCTGATTCAGCGAGGCTGGCTGGCTGGCCAGCGAGCCCCAGGGATCCCCTCGTCTCTACTTCCCCAGCACTGAGATTACAAACACACCACCATGCCGGGCTATTTACAAGGGTTCAGAGGATGGAACTTGGGGCCTCATGCTTTCGTAGCAAACACTTTGTGCGCACATCCCTATATCATATTTTTATTAGCGAGTATTTCTTGTGGAAAATAATGGGGTTTGTTATGATGTTTTCATATATGTATGTAATATACTTTGACCGTATTTACCCCATTACCCTCTTTTGTCCCTCTTCCTCCTCTTATGGATCCCTTCCTCTTTCTAAGCTCTTGTACTTACACATTTTTTTTTTAAATCTAGACTCATGAACAAGTATTTTCATTACACGGTATTTGTCTTTCTGAGTCTTTTTGTGTTAGGTTATTTGGTCTTTAATTATTGAGTTATAGGAGTTCTTTACTTGTTCTAGATATGAACTCAACAGCTATAATAATATAAAGATAATTTGCAGGTATCATCTACCATTCCATATTTTCCTTTCATTCCGTGGATTGTATGCTTTGATACACAAAAGATTTTTAATGTGATGAAATCTCAATTGTATGTTTTGTTTTGTTGTTACGTGTACTGTTGGTGTCAAGACATAGTTGCCAAATTCAATATTAAGGTTTTTTGTTTGTTTGTTTTGTTTTGTTGTTTTGTTTTTTCGAGATAGGGTTTCTCTGTGTAGCTTTGGTGCCTTTCCTTGATCTCACTCTGTAGCCCAGGCTGGCCTGGAACTCACAGAGATCTGCCTGGCTCTGCCTCCCGAGTGCTGGGATTAAAGGTGTGCTCAACCACTGTCCAGCCAATATTAAGTTTTATAGTATTCTTTCTTTTAGGAGTTTTATAATATTTTTGGCTTTATTTTGTTTTTGTATCAGTCTTGCATTCATTTCAGTTATTTTTTGCATGTGGTATAAGGTATTGGCTCATCTTCACCAACTGCCCCAACGTAGTTTGCTTCAGGCTACCCCATTTGCTGGTCTTTGTGCTAATGCCACACTGTTTTAATTGCTGTAGGTTTGTAGTATGTTTTGAATTTAGGAAGTGTGTCCACTGTGCTTGCTTTTCTTAGCTGATTGTTATTTGGGCCACAAGAGATTCCATATTAATTTTGCCATGAGTAGAAAACTCTTTCTAGAAAAAATACTATTGGAATTTCGTTAGGAGTTACATTGACTATGTAGATCCCTTTAGGTAGTGTAGGCATCTGAACATTTGAACATCCAACATAAACATGCGATGTCTTTTGATTTGTTTTAAAAATTTTTTCTTTAGCAATATTTTCTTTTTTTTAGTTTTTGTGAATGTAACTTATGCCACCACAGTTAATATCTTAGAAATGCCTAAATTTTTTTTGACATTGCAGTAAATGGAATCGATATTTTAAATCGATATTTTAATTTCCTTTTCTGATTTCTCATTATTAGTGTATAGAAATACTTTTCTGACCATTGGGTTTTTTTTTTTCTTTTAATGGAATCCTTAATCCACTTTTAAGATTTAGTCACATTGACATTGTTACTTCTGACCACATTGTTGTATGTCACCGTGGGCCTTTGCTCATCTCCATCTCTTTTTAGTGATCTACTCCCTTAGCAATGTAGCCCTAGGTGTCTTCCAGCAAGGGAAATTCACAATTAGCTGCAAAGTTCTTTATGGCATATACTCAGGAGTAGGAATTCTAGGTACTGGGGCCTAGGGCACGTGTAGTTATGTGGCTGCATTCCTGCTGAGCTACACCTGGCCTGGCCCCAGAGAGTAGCACCTAGCCCTAATCCATTCTTTGTTTAACCTTTTGTTTCTCTAGCCGCCCTATGTGAATCTTGTCTGAGAGTCTCCTAAGGATACAAAGCCTATGCAAAACTTGGTTCAGGAAACCCAGAAAACCGTGGTACCTGAGAAATCGAGGAATTTGCACTTGGCATTGTATCTTTGGGAGCTCCTTTCAGGTTGTTTTGAGCATGTGGGAATTAACTGGCTAAATTGTAAATAGAGAGAAAATAAAAATGCTCTGGGCGAAGGGAAGGTGCTTCAGTCCTTTGAGGCTGGACCCTCCTGCAGCCATGAAAGGCTAGGTTCATTCTTAAGATGCCTCTGAGTCTTCTTTCCACAGACCCACGTGAACCCACACACCCGTACTGACACCCCGAGACACAGTTACTTGATCAAAGACTGCCAGAATGTATACATTACTCCCACCAGTGGGTCTCTTTAGACTGCCATTTCTCCATAAAATGGCTAACATTTTAGCTTCTCCACTTTCCTGGTTTGCTGGCTGAGTGGTGTACAAAGGTGACCTGTCAAATTTTTTTTTTATCATTAATGTTGTTGGACATCTTACACTTTCGACAACCAACTGAGTCTCCTCCTGTTTATTCAGTCAGTTTACCAAGAGTTATCTAACATCTCCTCTCTTTTCTATTTGCAAGAGATACAGCTATGATCTAGGTATGCAGCCCCTTCTGGTTGTAGACATATCCTTCCAAACTATCATTCAGTTATATGTAAATTGCATTAAAGTAAATATGCACTTTTGATATCATCAGCTGCATCAGGTCCCTGCCACATGGTTATACTTTCCCACTCCAAAGTCACAAAAGCATTCCACGTTTCCATACTGAGTTTACATGTCACATAAGGCCAGAACGCACTTTACTTTTCGGCATGGAATGGAACTAGCTAGATCCCACTGCTGATCTTCAAACTCATCTTTCTTTTAATGTTTTGGGTGCCGCTTCCATCATAAATGTCAAGTGTCTATATATAATGATGAGCCTGGCCTTAACATCTTTGTTTTGTTCCACACTGGTTGCTCATTCTTGTACCAACATCAAACACCTCACAGTCCCATGGCCTTTTCCTGTACATTACAAAATATGTTTCTTTAGTTCCTAAAATAATTGGATGGAATTTTAATTGCAATCTAATTAAAGTTGTAAATTGGAGGAAATTGATTCATAAAAAATGTTAAGTCACTGGGACTGGAGAGGTGGCTTAGTGGTTAAGAGTGCTGGCTGCTCTTCCAGAGGACCTGGGTTTGGTTCCCAGTAGCGTATCAGGTGGCTCACAACTGCCTGTAACTCTACATCCAAGGTAGCCAACATCTTCTTCTGGCCTCCTCAGGCACCTGCACATACACATACACCCATAAATAAAAACTAAAAACAAATTGTGAAAATAGTTACATTACCCCATCAATGAATGTAGTGTCTTATTTTTCTTTAGCTGTTCCTTTGGACCAGTTTGATGTTTTTCTCCTTAAAAGGGGGCAACATTTCTTATAAGAATGATCCCAAGTGGCCCATGGTTTGTTTTTATTGTGCTTTTACTATTCTGAAAATATCATACACTCTTATATGTTCTCTATTTTAACATACCTTCTATTGCTGGTATTGGGGAGTGACATTCGTCTCTGTAATATAATTGGTATCCAGAAAACTTGCTGAACTTTGATTAGATCTAAAATCTGTTGATTGAGTTTTGATTGTGTCCATCAGCCTTTCCTCCTCCCTTCCTATTTATCTTATTTATCACCATTGTTACTATTATTATTATTATTACTATTATTATTATTATTATTATTATTATTATTATTATTATTTTGGTTTTATTGTTTTGGTCAGACCTACAGTTCTCTCTTGAACCATGACCGTCGTAATAGGACCTTTGATTGCAGGCAGAAGCCTGAACTTTCTCCATGTCCTTGGCTGGGCATAGACATTCAATGATAGCCTCATCAAATTGAGAAAATAGAACATAGAACTCTGATATTTCTTGAAAATCAAAGTTTCTTAGATTTACTAAGTTTGGAAAAATAAACTTTATTGAGATAATCATAAACTTTTTAACCTTAAGTCCATTAACAGTGAAAATCATGTTTCTTTTTCACAATAAACTTTCCTATTTTAAAAAATAAGCTTTAATCAGCTATAGCTTTTAAATGGTTTATTTATTTTTATTTTATGTGTATGAGTATTTTGCATATGTGTGTGTGTGTGTGTGTGTGTGTGTGTGTGTGTGTGTGTGTGTGTGCATATGTACCATGTGCATCAGTGCCCTCAGAGGCTGGAAGAGGGCACTGGGTCTTTTGGAGCTGGAATTACTGGAGGTTGTGAGGGGCTGTGTGAGTGCTGGGAATCAAATCCAGGACCTCCGCAAGAACAGCCAATGCTCTAAACCACTGAGCTATCTCTCCAGTCTCAGTTGTAACTATTTTATTTATGTTATTTATTCTTATTGTGTTTCATTTTTATTAGCGTTTATTTATTTGTTTATGTTAAAATAAGGTCTCACTATGTAGCTCTGGCTGGCCAGGAACTCACTCTGTAGACTAGGCTGGCCTTGAACTCATAGGGATCTGCCTGCCTCTGCCTCCTGAGTGCTGGGATTAAAGGTATGTGCCACCAAGCCTGGCCTGGTGTATTAGCGTTTAGTAACTGTACAAAAAAAATGACATTTCATACATGTATATGATACATTTTGATCACCTTCACCTAGTATCACATCCTGCTTCCCGTCCTCTGTTCCCCTTCCTCAGTCTCCCAAGCCCTGATACTTTCATGTATTATCTCTACTGGACTCTTATCTTAGATACATACAGTTAGCTAATATTTTATTTAGAATTTGGAAACATGAAGTATTCTGAAAGTTTTCTGTCTCTACCGTCCTTATCTGGCTTTGTAATAAAGGCTAGTCTTACAGTGGAGTATCTCAGTTCTCTTATCTGGAACAGCTTGGCTTGTCTGGGGGATTACCTCTGCTTTCAACAAGAGCAGAACTTATCTGTGGCCTGAGCCTAGAGCTTTTCAGGAAGGGGAAGTTCTTTGATTAGACTGTAGTCCCTTATTGAACGCTTGAAAAATTGGCTTGCTAATTCTTTTAATTCCAATTTTGGGATTTTTTTTTTAAAAGAACTATATCAATGTTAATCAGCTTCCAAAGTTTAATTTTCGTAATATTGTTAGCCTGAAACTTTGGTTAGCTCTGAGGAGACTTTCAGTATTTAGTGTATGGCTTTGGCTTCTCCTTTCAGTGCCTCCGGTAATCTTATCAGGCATTTGTGGACACATGTGTGTATTTTAAAGTTCACTATTATGATGCATGTGTGGTTATGGTGCGTAGGTATTGGCTCACATGTGCCTTGGTGTTTGTGTAGAGGTCAGAGGACACCTTTGTTGGGTACTGGGGACCATACTCAAGTCACCAGGCTTGTATGGTAAGTGCTTTTGCCAACCGAACCATCTAGCCATCCCCATAGTATTTGTCTATTTTTAAAGTCAGCATGTCCAATGTCTTGTTGTTGCTGCCCTTGACGTCTCTGTGTGCGCATGCGTGTGCGTGTGCGTGTGCGTGTGCGTGTGCGTGTGCGTGTGCGTGTGTGTGTGTGTGTGTGTGTGTGTTGAAACAAGGTTTCACTGTAGCAACAACTACCCTGGCACTCTGTAGCTCAGGCTGCCTTTGAACCCTTGACGATTCTCCCATTTTAGCCTCCCAGTTGCTGGGATTACAGGCACGAGCTGCCATGCCTGGCTTATGCATATGTTTCTTTAGGTTTATTCTGGACTTTTTTTTATTGTTGTTTTTGCTTGTCAGATTATGCTGTTGAACATGTAGCTACAAGAATGTTTCCAGAAGAAATGTAGGATAAAGTCATCTAAAATCTTAAATAGTTGAAATTATTTTTGTTTTACTTTTTATTTAAGTGATAGTTTGTCTGGATATAAAATTATAGGTATGAAATCGTCTTCCATGAACACCTTAAATATTACTTAATTGCTGTATTTGGCTTTATCGTCAAGTTCTGTGGCATCCTGGTGGTTTTCATCTTAAGTTTATCTAGTTTCTATCACAGTTTTGAGAATTCTCTTTGTCATTTATGTTCTTAAATTCCGCTACAGAGATCTAGATTTCTTTTATATCTGTCTTATTTAACACTAAGAATCCATTCAATCTGATGGTTTATTTCTAAGGAACACTTAGTCATTATACCTTCAAACATATTTTCCTTTCATTATTTGTTTCTCTTTCTGCCTCCAAAGTCCGTACTCCTAACCACTGTACTATCTGAAAAAAAATTTTTTTTTTCATGCATTGTCTGTGTAGATCTTGCTGCCCTCCAACACACTGTGAAGGGCAGAAATAGGTCCTCATCTCTGTGCATGGTGCAGCCTTGCTATTGTGTAAGTGAATGCATTAATAAGCGAATCAAGAGAATACAGGGGTGGAGGGCTAGAGCAGGAGCCAAGTCGTGACTGCAGCAGGTGCCCACACCCAGGGCATGACCTCTGTCAAGGTGGCCGCCCCTTCAGCAGGCTCCTCCTTGTGGGAGGGAGCATCTGGACTAACCAGCCCAGCCCAGCCCAGCCCAGCCCAGCCCTGAGCTAATGACCTCTACCAGCTCCCGACTTGGTCCCACATTCTATCCTGACAGTCTGCCTTGGCTTCTTGTCTTGTACCCTGTTTTCTCTTCTATGATTGGAGAGAAAAGTCTACTCACAGTGCCCTGTGTAGCTCCTAGGGGTAAGAGGAAGCAAACTAGACCTCCCTGTGCTCTGTATACACACACACACACACACACACACACACACACACACACACACACACA
>CABHPR010125035.1:6040-17382 GCA_902168415.1 Peromyscus melanophrys
TATCTATCTATCTATCTATCTATCTATCTATCTATCTATCTATCTATCTATCTATCTTTTAAACCTATAGGTGCTTAGCATATGTATTACAGTTTCCAGTTTAGTGTTTCCATGGAATTCTTGAGTGTGCAAATGAATCTGTCTCTTGTTTCTTGAACTTTATTTCAATTTTTTTTTTTGAGTAAGGGTTTCTCCGTGTAGCTCTGGCTGTCTTGGAACTCACTCTGTAGACCAGGCTGGCCTGGAACTTACAGAAATCCACGTGCCTCTGCCTCCAGAGGGCTGGGATTAAAGGCATGTGCCACCACTGCCCAGCTTTCTTGTGCTTTCTCTTGGGTTATTTTCCTTGTGTTTATTTGCTTTATCCAGGTCTAATGTGCTAGCTTTGTTTTATCTTATATATTTTATTTTATTACAATACATTTTATTTTATTATTATCCCCTAGAAACCTGTTTATTTTCTAATGAGATAGAAAGGAGGTAGATCTCTATGGTTTCAGAGAAGAATTTTAATCTGTTGCCTAGAGATCATTCTTGTGATATTTTGGTAAAAGAAGTGACTGCCTTTTGCCCTTGTCTATAGAGTCTGCCTGAGGCTAAAGTGAAGAGTTTTGGATTAATTCCATTGGCTGAAGAAATCTCAAAACACCCTAGTATAGATGCTGTCCTGTGGTTTTTAACGGTAACTCTAATGAAGATTTATGGTGAAAAGGAGCAAGCTAAGCAGGGTAAACTACAAAATGAAAATTTTGAGGATGAAAAGAGCACCAGGAAGTAGAGTAGAACTAAATTCTGTGTTCAAGGAGATAAGTGGATTAAGAAATGGAATATAGGGAGTGGTGACCTGTAGTAGGACGGGCCCATAGGGTCAAGGAAATTGGCTCAAACCAGTTGCCAAGGCATACATATAACATACTTCCTTATAAGCCGACCTGAAGTCTGCCTGAAGGCCTAGCAACAGGCTCTGTCAGAGTTCCTGATCATACCCAGCCAATGAGGGACAACTACACAATGACATCAGATTGTGTCACAGACTGGATGTTGGGAGGAGGGTACATAAGGCCTTCCCTGTTATTGAATAAACGAGTTTTTTGTTTGCCTTCAACTGACTTCCAGTGTCTGTGCCATTGACATGGTGCCTTCTCGCCCCCTTCTTTGAGGGAGCCTAGGATCCAGCAACACTGAACTTAGGGCAAAATCCTAGCCAGCTAAGTTTCTAACTTGTGAAAAGGAACTAAAGAAAAGTTTAGAGCCAGGTGTGGTGGTGGTGCATGCCTTTAATCTCAGCACTGGGAAGGCAGAGCATAGAAGACCTCTGAATTTAAGACCAGCCTGGTCTAAAGATCAAGTTCAAGGACAGCCAAGTTTAGGCAGTGAAGGAAAATGGATAGCTGGTGAAGATGTAATTAAACAAGGGGTCTATATTCCAGCTCCAGCAAGCCCCAGACCTTGGCAGCTTTGGCTACATGGTTCTGGGATTAGAGTTAAGAAGAAAGGAGTTACGGAATAAAGCTCCTGAGGCCAGGCATGTGCAGTGGTGTTCCTGAATAGAGGCCTAGTAGAAACACCCTTGGGTGAAGCTGTGAAGTTGAAGCCTGGATTGCTTTGGAGACCTCAAGATTTTAGAGATACCAGAGTCATAGGATACCTGCTGTGGAGAGTTGTTAATAGGGAGTGGAACTAACCCTAAAGAACGAAGTATGTTTCAGCCAACAAAGCTGAACAGATTTGGAGATCAGAAGAGTGTTTTGACATCAGATATGAAGATACAATATTGGGGTTTGCCCAGCTTATATTTGGTCTTACTTTGGTCCAGTATTTCCTTGCTATGTTCCCTTCCCTGAGTTTTGGAATGGTAATGTGCATCCTGTTTTATTATATGTTAGAAGTATATGATCTGCTTTTTGATTTTGATTTTATAGGGGATTACAACTAAGAGATTGCCATTTGTCTCAGAATAGACTTTTGATTTTGAACTTTGAAACAAGTTTGAGACTGTTATAGACTATGAGGACTTTTGAAGTTGGACTATGCATTTTTGAGTTATGATATGGCTATAACCCTTTTGGGGTAGGGGAGTGGAAGGTGGTGTTTTGAAAGAAAACAGCCCCTAAAGGGAGTGGCACTACTAGGAGGTATGGCCTTGTTGGAGGAAGTGTGTCACTGAGGTTGTGGGTTTTGAGGTTTCTTTTGCTCAAGCTTCTGAGTCAAGATGTAGGACTCTCAGCTCCAGTACTACTCTGCCTGCACAGCACCATTCTTCTTATCAAGATGATAATGGGCTGAATCTCTGAAACTGTAAGCTAGCCCCCTCAGTTAAATTTTTTAATTGATAAGAGTTGCCGTGGTCATGGTGTCTCTTCACAGCAATAACCAAAAAAAAAAAAAAAAAAAAAAAACCCTCTAACTAAGACACCAATTAATGTGTTTTTATATTTCATGAAACATGACATACAGCCTTGAAATAAGTTTGGCAAACATCCTTCCAAAATGGCTGAACCATTTACATTTCTACCAGAAGTGGATGATGGTCTTGTTGCTCTACACTTTTAATGATATCTGATGCTGCTAGTGTTTTTAATTTAATTGCCAGGGCAATTTAAATAAGAATTAATATCACACTGATGTTTTAATTTGAAATTTCTAATTATATATAATGATGAACATCTGATACGATTGTCATCTACACATCCTCTTTGTTAACTACTCAGGTATTTTCCTCTTAATTGCTGTCTTTGTGTATGTGTGCGTGTGTGTGTGTGTGTGTGTGTGTGTGTGTCTGTCTGTCTCTCCATCTCTGTCTCTCTCTGTCTCTGTCTCTCTCTGTCTCTCTGTGTAGTTTATGGGTATGTGGTATACTTATGTGGTGTAAGTGTTTGTGGTGTATGCTCAAGATGCATGTCACCATGCATTGAAGTAGGCAGGCACCCAGACGACACCAGAAAAAGATATTGGGTATCCCACTCTATCATTTTGCTTATTTATTTGTGACAGAGAATCCTGTTTCTACTGCAACACAGCTACAGTTACAGGTGTTACTGGGCAGCCATGACCAGAATTTATGTGGTTGCTGAAGATTCTAACTCAAGCCCTCGTGTTTGAGCAGCAAGAACTCTTAACCCTGGAATCATCTCTAACCCTTGGATTACTTTATTGTTGTATCCTTCCTGTTTATTCTCTCTCTATATATGTATATATGTATATAAACATACAGATATACATATATCTATACACACATATAATATTCTTGCGTTATATGTGCTTGCAAAGTTTTTCTTCTTGGTTACCTTTTCATTGTCCTGTTTGTCCTTCAAGTGACTTTTTTTTAAAATTTTGATGGAGTTCTATTTATTATTGATCTCTGTAATAGATTTGAGGATTTCCCCTAAAAAGACATCACATCTACAGTTTTGTCTTAATAGGAATTTTATGGGTCCATATTTTGTATTTATATCTCTGATAAATGCTGATTAATTTGGCAGAAATGCAGAATATCTACATTTACATAAATTTTATCTTGAATATGAAATTCTAATTCTTCCAACACTGTTTGTTGGAAGATCTGTCCTTTCTTTGTACTGTGCTACATTTTTTTTTCCAGTTTGACACAGGTTTACCAGCTTAGAGTAGGAATTTGAGGCTCCCAATGTTTTTCCATTGATTCTCTTATTTCATCGCACTACTATGTATTAATTACTATAGATATTTTAGTAAGCCTTAACCTTGGATAGTGTCAGTACTTTGCTTTGCTTTTAGCTTTGGGTTGTAATTGTGGGGTCTTTGTCCCTCCTATTTAATCTTTAGGATTGCTTTGTCTGTATCCAGAAAGCAACATTTTATTGGTATTTCTCTTGATTAGGTTAACTTGATGTTATGGCTAATAATGATAGTCATTTAGCAGAAGGTAGAACTACAAGGGGAACAATCCTCTGGCATGTCAGTGAAGGGGTTTCTACATTTGGATAATTGAAGAACCACCTTGTGCATGAGTAGCAGCAGCCTTAGGACTTGATAGGATCTCAGACTGATTAAAAGGAGGAAACAAACACAGCACCAACATTTATCTCTCTGCTTCGTAACTGTGGACGCAGTGTGTCCAGCAGCTTCTCTTCCCCATGATGGACTCTGTGCCCTCTGTCAGCTAAAAGAAACCTTCCCTCTCTCACTTCAAGCTGCTTCTTAAAATATTTGGTCATACCAGTGAGAAAGGGAGGTTGGGAAGAACTCACATATAGCCAACATTGGTTATTACTATCTGAACAGTTCTTTTACTTTCATCAAAACATGTGATTTTCTTTACAGCTCATGTACTTATTTGTTACATCAATACCTAAGTGTTTATTTTTGACTATTAATGTAATCATCATTGCATCTTTACTATAAAATTGTAATGGTTCATTGAAAGTAAATTAGGAATATAATTGACTTGTGTGCTATCCCTCCTTCTTTTTATACTTGGTGGTTAGTTCCATGCTGAATGAATATTCACTTTCACACTGGTGTAATTATTTGTGTTTATGTGTGTGTGCTGGAGTATTGTTTGGGTTTTGATTTAGTGTGCAGACAAACTATTTACTCTATATTATTTTATCCAGGATTATTAGGGAATTTCATGAAAGAGTAAGATATTTCATTGGAATTAATCGCTATCACACCACAATACTAATACTACATTTGTAGTATTAGTATAGTACAAAATACTTAAACATTAAGTATTTTCCCCATCATTCAATGTATTCACCTTATTAATTCTTTTGCCTATGATTTTGTTTCTCCCTGGGGAAAACATTCTCACTGTAATAAGTCAGCAAAAAATTAAATAAATAAATACAAATAAATATGAAAGGATCAAACATTTTTGCATATAAAATGGTGATTAATTTCATTGCAGTATGCCTGAATAAAGTAGAATAATTTCCTTTGAAATATGCAAACTTATCCCTCCATTAGCAAAACTAATCTGGAAACTGTTATTAGGCAGGAGGTGACCTAGATGAAATGTGAATGTTCATTTGTGCAAGGGGATTCTTTGAAAGTCTATATCCTTTCATTAATGGAAACATAAGTAGCTAGTCTTTTTGGCTTAGTTAATAGCACTTGGTTGTCTCAATAAGTCTTTAAATATCCACAGAAACATATTTTAATTCTGAGGATTTTTTTTCTGTTAAAATTTTCCATTAATGATTTAGATTAATGGCTCATTTGTATAATAGCTAGGATAAATTTATTTTCCACGGATCTTCTGATGACCTTGTTAAAACAGGATCTGTTTTGGAGCGTGTTTTCTTTGGATGACACCAGTGGAGATTTTTCAGGAGAGGTATATTATTAAAATGAACATTTCTTTGTGGGAATCGAGTGCCTCTGGTCAGGGCAGTTCTAGTAATAGACTACGTTTCCATATAGACTCATGAATACTATGGTAAATTAAGCAGTAGCAAAGACAATGAAACCTAAATAAACTTTCAATTGAAACGATCATATTACATGAGGAAGTTACTAATCATTTTGGTAAAGAGACATTCTGAATGCATGAAAATTTGAACATATTCATTTGAATGAGTCCCTCAATGCAATCCCTCAATTGAGAAACTTCCCTTCAACCTGCAGTGCTTTGAGTACTGAATTTTAATACAAGATGCTAAGAAATTTGAGAAATGTAGACTTGGCCTCTCTCTGGGATGACCGCTAATTGGTTATCCAGTACAAAGAGGTCAGCCCTGAAATCATATAAACACAAATAATGAACATAGACTCAGGAGGTTTTATTTATATAGTTGCACCTATGAATCTATTTGTCTGCCTATATGTCTGTCTTTCTATATGTAACAATAATAATCAAAGCGAAAGAGGCTAAGGAATTGACAGGAAGGGGCCTGAGGGAAGAAAGGGAAGAGGGGAAGTGATGGGGTTATATTTCAGTTAAAACAAATTTAGAAAGAAATCTGAAGAAAATATATAGTATAGAATGGTACATATATTTATGCCATATAGGCAAATGTGAGTTACTTTACCCGTATAGAGTAGGAAGTTTGTCATTCCTTTACCCATTTGTATCTAATGGAGATTTAGTATATTGTTCAAGACTCAGTTTATGTTACCAAGGCTTTCTGCTTCAGGTGCTGATTATAAAACAGCATTCCTAATTATTCTCAACTCATGTTATCTGAGTGTATAGGTGTGTGAATGTATGGATATATAAATATACATAGAACTATGCTAAAATGATTTACCAGCAGGAATTATAGGTGATTTATTTTTAATATCTTCTCCATGCTCAGTATTGGACAGATTAGTCATGAAATTGTCTACTTGTGTGTTCACAAAGGATTGAAACCTAAACAGAGCTTTATTTAAAATGTATGGTGACAAGGCTCATCCAGGTAACAGTAAAATGCCCTGAGTGATTAAAATATGGTGTGTATAGAAATACAGAAGAATACAAATAGAACATTTACCATCTGTATCAAATGATTCTATCTCCTTTATTGATTCCTATTTCTTTCACATTAAATTTGACCTTTGAACACCCAGAATCTTTTACTACAACTGTGCTTTAAATTAAATGAAAATTTTCTCAGACATGGACTACTTTTCAGCCCAGAGATCTAAGAAGATTCTCCTTTAATTTTTAAAAGTGTAACAAAATATAGTAAAATGAAACAAAAACTATAGCATCAGAGTTGGACAAGACAAACAGAAGGAAAAGAGCCCAAGAGAAGGCACAAGAATCAGAGACTCACTTGTTTACACACTCAGGAATACCCTCCCCTGTCCCCCCCAAAAAACCCACTAAACTGGAAGCCATAATATGTATGCAGAGCATCTGGTGCATGCTATCTCGGTTTCTGTGAGTTCATATGTGCTTTGCTAATGTTGATTTAATGGGTCTTGTTTTCTTGATGTCCTCTAACCCCTGTGGCTCTTACACCTAAGAAGCATTTTATGCCTGATTCTTTCTCTTGCTTTCTATCTGTCATCTGTTACTGAGTTTTATGATTTTCTTGTCTAAATCCTGGATATATTTCCACTGCATATTTTGCCTATAGAATACATACACTTTTTTATTTAATTATTATCAGACCACACCTTGGTCTAGGCTCCTTATACACAAGTGCTTCCTTGTGTATTGTTTACCTTTGACTCCTTTGGAATCTCAACCATACTTGTGAGTATGCTCCCAAGGCACATATATGCTAGTGCTTTGCCTTCAACTCCATCCCCACAACGCCCCACTTCCTTGATTCTCCCACTGCTGAGTAACTGAGGGTCTTCCCCTTAATTATATCTTAACACTCATACACCAAAGGGCCTTGGAAATCTTGATATACTCTGTTCGGATTATTCCCCCACTTCTTCATCCGTTCAATGACTATTCTCACCTGAGCTCAGCTATCACTTTCTCTAGGAAGGCTTTTCTTTGACAGCAGATGGAGATTTTAGAGTCAGAAGCACAGAGAAGGGAGGTCACAATTGAGTGCAAGCATAAGGAGACTTCTGAGAGTATTTTCTTTCTCTGTGTAGTTAAGTAGTAATTATTAAATATCGATGATGGTAGAAAGGTAGGGAACTGATTATCTAATTGTCTAGTTTTCATCATATAAAGGATAGTAAAAAGCAACTACAAAGACTGAGTTAAAAACATATAAAGGAAGAAATTAGAAAAACAATAGGGAAAGGTGTGGAACAGACAGGAATAGAGAGTAGGGGAAGGGATGAGAACAGAAGAGAAGTGAGGATTTAAAACACCAAGAAAGTAAGTACAGAGGGTCGTAACATTGGTGTGTAACGAGTGCAGGGCAATGCACCAAACACGATCAAGAATCATCGGTAGGGCTGGAGAGATGGCTCAGAGGTTAAGAGCATTGACTGCTCTTCCAGAGGTCCTGAGTTCAATTCCCAGCAACCACATGGTGGCTCACAGCCATCTGTAATGAGATCTGGTGCCCTCTTCTGGCCTGCAGGGACACATGCAGGCAGAACACTGTATACATAATTAATAAATAAATAAATAAATAAATAAATAAATAAATAAATAAATAAATCTTAAAAAAAATAAAGTCAACTTCCACACAAATGTTTAAAAAAAAAAATCATCGGTAAAGATCATGAACACTCAAATGTTCCTGTAGGTCTGAGGGGCATGGAGAGGGAGACTGCCCCAGCATGGTGACCTGCAGCACACAGCCTTGCCCTCTGCCTCCCTGTCGCAGCCACCTGATCCCATGGTCCTCCAGTGCTCACCGTGAGCCCGCTCTCCTTCCCTTGCTGCCTTCACCATGGTGTGTGTGTGTGGCGGGGGACCAGGCACACTGCTGTCCTTCCCATGTGCCCAGGCCCTGGGACAGTGAAAGACATGAAGCTGCAGTTCCCACAATGCAAAAATGACACCCAGGAGTAGACTTAACCTATGAGACAAGAGATGCAGGAAGTTTTGCCTGGATTATTCTTGGGCCCATACTCTTCTGCTATAAAAAGCCAGCTTCTTGTATTACAGAAACATGAGAAAACTCATATACTTTGTATACTGCAAAGTATATTTTTTTAATTTTATAATTAATTTAATTTTACATATCAGCCATGGATTCCTCTGTCCTCCCTCCTCCCACCCCCACCTCCGCCCTCCCCCCAATCCACCCCCCATTCCCATCTCCTCCAAGGCAAGGACTTCCCTGGGGATTCAGCTCAGCCTGTTAGATTCAGTTGAGGCAGGTCCAGTCCCCTCCTCCCTTCACCTAGGCTGAGCAAATTGTCCCAGCATAGGCCCTAGGTTCCAAAAAGCCAGCTCATGCACTAAGGACAGGTCCCGGTCCTACTGCCTGGGGGCCTCCTAAATAGTTCAAGCTAATCAATCGACTGTCTCACTTATCCAGAGGGCCTGATCCAGTTCCATGGGGGCTCCTCAGCTATTGGTTCATAGTTCATGTGTTTCCACTAGTCTGGCTATTTGTCCCTGTGCTTTTTACAATCATGGTCTCAATATCTCTTGCTCATATAATCCCTCCTCTCTCTCGCCGATTGGACTCCTGGAGCTCCACTGGGGGCTTGGCCATGGATCTCCGCATCTGCTTTCATCAGTCACTGGATGAGGGTTCTATCATGACAGTTAGGGTGTTTGGCTATCCTATCACCAGAGTAGGTCAGTTCGGGTTTTCTCTTGACCATTGCCAGTAGTCTATTGTGGAGGTATCTTTGTGGATTTCTGGAGACCTCTCTAGTACTTTGCCTCTTCCTATTCCCATGGGGTCTTCATTTATCATGGTATCTCTTTCCTCTCTGTTCTCCCTCTCTATTCCTAATCCAGCTGGGATCTTCCGCTCCCCTAAGCTCTCTTTCCCTCGACCCTTGCCCTTCATCACCCCTTCCCCTCACATCCAGTTTGCTCATGTAGATCTCATCCATTTCTCTGTAGTTGAGCAATCCCTGTGTCTTTCTTAGGGTCCTCTTTACTAGGTAGCCTCCCTGGAGTTGTGAGTAGCAGTCTGGTTATCCTTTGCTTTACATCTAGTATCCTCCTATGAGTGAGCACATACCATGTTTGTCTTTCTGAGTGTGGGTTACCTCAGGATGATTTTTTTCTAGATTCATCCAAGCATACTGCAAAATATTGAAACAAACTTTATTAAACTACATTTTCAACATTTGATTAGATATTTAGTTTTAGATACTGTAGCTAGAGTTTTCCTGCCTGGCCCACAATCAGGACAAATCTCTCTCACCCGCCAGTCCCACAGCCGCTCAGCCCCAACCAAGTAAACACAGAGACTTATATTGCTTACAAACTGTATGGCCGTGGCAGGCTTCTTGCTAACTGTTCTTACATCTTAAATTAATCCATTTCTATAAATCTATACCTTGCCACATGGCTTGTGGCTTACCGGCATCTTCACATGCTGTTTTTCATGGTGGCGGCTGGCAGTGTCTCCTCAGCCTTCTACTTCCCAGAATTCTCTCCTCCTTGTCCCGCCTATACTTCTTCCTGCCTGACCACTGGCCAATCAGTGTTTTATTCATTGACCAATAAGCAACATGTTTGACATACAGACCATCCCACAGCAAGATACTGCAGATAATCCAGTTGAAAACAGAATACATTTTCCCTTATGACTAAAATTTTTACTGATGGAAGCTTACAAAATGGAGGAATGTTCCTGTCTGTGGGAATGCAGATATCTCCAGAAGTGTTGTCTTCCTTATTAAGTACATCATGGAGACATTTGGAATGAAGCACCCTCATAACTGATTAGGCAAAACTGGAAAACTACTTGACAGTAGGGAATTGGTTAGTTTCAGTTTAAAAACTCTGGATACAAATGTTGGTGCTTACTTTATTTCACTATACTCTCCTATTAAGACTTAAAGGATAAATGATACACTTTAGATTTTTTAATGTTTTCAATTTAATATTTCATTGATTTATTACTCATCTTTAGTAGTCTATATTCATAGCTATGTCTTTATTTTATCAACAGTCATCTGAGACATATCTTATGGCAAGTCTCACTTTAAACATTATAAGAGAAACACATACACCCACACACCTGATTTTATTCATTTTCACTCAATCATTTCCTTTTTTAGTAATTACGTAACTAACAATTTGAATGGTATTTCACTTTGATTGTGTTATTTCAAATGTCTATCACTAAATCTAACAACAAATAATGAAATCAAAACATATTCAAAAATAGAAATGTTTATAAAGCAGCTAATATTTTTTGTACTTCTGCTACCCAATAAAAAACCACACACAGGATTCCTGTGCAACATAATGGAGAAGAAAATACTTATGGTATAGGAATTTGTTGAAGCATTTTTTTGAAAAAAATGGTAATTTTCCTGTTCTCATATTTGATGTGGTTAGCTATAATATTTGAATAAGAGAAAGAGCCATTTTAAACACTGAGTCATACATAATCATTATTAACAATCTCTGATGGAAAAACTTCGGTCTAGGATAAGTTTAGAAAATAAAAAGTCCATCTGAAGTCCATTTGAGTGACAGATATTGTCTTAAAATTAATCCCTTGTTAACTTTAACTTCAAGACTTATATTTGATAGTGACACCCTGTCACTAGTGAAGTCTTTGTTGATTTAGATTTGTTCATGTTTCGATATTTTATCTTACCAAAATCTATACTGAAATTCAATCCAATAAATCAGTATTGGGACTTGAGCCCTGATGAGATGTACCCAGCTCCTGGCAGTCCTGTCACCATGAGTGTATCATTGTTGCTACAGAAATGTCTACAGGCATGAGTTCTGTCTCATTCTTCTATCCTCTGCAGAATAGTTCTCTCTCTCTCTCTCTCTCTCTCTCTCTCTCTCTCTCTCTCTCTCT
>CABHPR010125035.1:17392-44745 GCA_902168415.1 Peromyscus melanophrys
TCTCTCTCTCTCTCTCTCTCTCTCTCTCTCTCTCTCTCTCTCTCTCTCTCTCTCTTCATTCATGTGCCATCTTGTAAATGAGGTTGAGCCCTTCACACACACCAAAAAACTCAGCATCTTGGAATTTTTAAACCACTAATATATGTAAAATCAGTTCTAACATCCTGCTATAATAGCACAAAAATAACTAGAGTAAAGATATATTACAGATATTTGGATTTTAAACATTCCCTTCAAGTAAAAAAGTACAGCCTTATTGAATAATTTGACAAATATCTGGCCTAAGAATACCTAAGAAAATACAAAGCAACCACTCCATGGGCCAAGCTATGCATCAACATCCTAAATATTGAGGCCTCCAGTAGCAAGTCTGTCTGGGTTGCATTCATTTGAATTATTGGCAAAGGGGGGGTCACATGGAAATTTCCAAGCAGCCCAGGCTGTTGCTAAGGCAAAGGATGCCCCATTACTGAGGACAACACCCACAGAACTAATTGAACATGGAGAAGTAAAACTGAGGCCTATATGGAACCTTCATACTTAGGTTCTAGTCTCTTTGTTTCAGGGAGGTACTCTGCAGGCTATCAAAAGAGCAAAAAATACAAACCCAGCAATAAAACTTTGACCTACAATCTGTCCTGACTTGGAGATATGCTAGGGCAAGGGTGGCAAAGGTGGAACTTGTGAGAGTAGTCAACCAATGTCTGATTTGACTTAAGGCCCATTTCACTATCAGGAATCCAGATTCAATACTGCTTGGTAACCAAGAACAAGAGACTAGGTACCTGGGAAACCAGACAAAACACTACTTGTCAAAAAAATTTCAGTAAAAAAGACTGCTAATGATATTCTGCTATGCTCATAGATCAGTACCTAATTCAGTCATCATCAGAGAAACTTTCTCCGGCAGCAAATGGCAACAGATGCAGAGAACCACAACAAGACATGTGCAGAGAAAGCCTAAATTGGAAGTCTCCATCAACACCCCCCCCCCCGCCGCCACTTTAGAACTCAGAGAACCCCATGGAAGATGAGGCAGAACCAGAGGGGATAGAGGACACCAGAAATACAATACCCTCTGAATCAACTAAGCAAGGTGCATATAAACTCACAGAGACTGATGCAGCAAACACAGAGCCTCCATGGGTCTGCATCAGGTCCTCTGCATATATATCATAGCTTATATTTTTTATGGAATTTTTTAGCTTAGTTTTTAGCTTAGTATTTTTATGGAACTCCTGAGTGTGAGGACGAGTGGGTCCCTGACTCTTGTGCCTGCTCTTGAGACTCTTCCTCCTGTTGGGTTGCTGTTTCCAACTTCAATATGATAATGTTTGCTTCATCTTACTATATTTTATTTTGTCATGTTCGGTTGTTACCTCTTAGAATCCTGTTCTTTTCTGAGGAGAGACAGAAAGGGAGTAGATCTTGAAAGGAGGGCAGGTGGGGAGGAACTGGGAAAAGTTGAGGGAGGGGAAACCATAACCAGGATATATTGTATGAGAAAAGAATCTGTTTTCAATAAAAGAAATAAAAAAGAAAGAAAAGAATAATAAAAAAGAATTCCAGTGCTCAACCACTTGTGCAAACCTTTTAATAAGACTTTTAATTATGATGAAGTGGTTATTCAACCAATAACCTGCTGTCAGGGGCAAAGCTTTAATAACATCAAAATCCTATCTATCAAGACAGTCCCTTGGACAATTTTTATTTTCATAATAAAACTTTATTGGAACCAGCATAGATTGGGCTAGGATAATTTAGGTTCATAGTTTTATATTTTGTTCATTACAATTTTTGTATTAATTTTGACTTTTAAAAGTTGTAATAAGCCGGGCGTTGGTGGCTCACGCCTTTAATCCCAGCACTGGGGAGGCAGAGCCAGGCAGATCTCTGTGAGTTCAAGGCCAGCCTGGGCTACAGAGCAGGATCCAGGAAAGGCGCAAAGCTACACAGAGAAACCCTGTCTCGAAAAACCAAAAAAAAAAAAAGGTTGTAATGAATCTTATGTTTATGTATCACTGAGTTATGAATTATGCACCTACAGAGAATACCTGACTTTTCCCCATGTTCTAACCCAGTTCTAAAAGATTTTTTTATATGTATGAATGTTTTTTCCTCCATGTATTTCTGTGCACCATATGGGTGCATTGTCTGTAGAGGTCAGAAGAAGGTATTGAGCCCCTGGAACTGAAGTTACAGATACTATTTTATTACCATGTAGGAATTGGGACCTGATACTGGGTCCTCTGAATGAGAAGCAATTACTCTTAACTTCTAAACCATGTCTCCAGAACCCCACTTTTGATTGAGCCTTTTTATTCATGTTTTGTTCTTTCAAATGTAGTTTTGGTTAACATATTTAAACCTCATTTACATAATTCCTGTAGACTTGACATCAATATTCATGTATACATAATAATCTGGCAAAACATGTTAATGGGTAATCACAGATATTATGACCTGTTCCATATTATATGACAGTTTTATATTGCTTCAACAATTTCTTTGTTACAGTTCTTGAGTGGGAGATTCCCAATGTGCTAAAATCATAGTTTCTCCCTTGAAAAGTCTAGCTGTTAATTAGCACGCACTGTAACTTCCTTTCTATGTTGTGATAAGATATGTTAGAAAATCCCAGATACATGTTTTTTTGATACTTGTATTTACTAGTTTTGACCTTTGCAAGGGTAAGGTTCTTGCTATTTAACTTCTTTGCACTTTATGTTTAATTGAGTTTTCATATACTCACTGGTGTTTAAAAATACTTAATGAATTTTGAGTCCACACATAAGGAAAGGATTTTTGATTTTCATTTGAAAGGTCTTATACTTTGTTATTTACATACAAATCATATATTTAATAAATGCTTTTGTCTTATATGGCTAATGTTCATTCTGTGCCAACAAATGATTAGCGAGATAAAGTGGCAGGTGCATCTATGGAGTAACCGAATTTTTTTCTTGGGCGATTTTTATGGTAAAGTTACCATGATCATTGTATGGCTAAAAGGAAAATATGTATGAGTAAATGTTGGTATGGCAGCCTTGGTAAAGGGGCAACAGTGGGCTATGACAACTCAAGGTCACTGACCACCTTGAAGAAGAAAAGGAGATCCCATGCTCACATGCCTGGTGGATTCCATTATTTCCTCTGGCTGATTTCTTACAAAGTGTGACTCCTCCTCTAGAGAACAACCTCCTGGAGAAATTGTGGCTTTTATGTGGTGTAAATCAAGTACATTAATATTATCATTTCTTGTTTGATTCGCTGTAACTGACAATTTGCCACAAACTAGAATAATCTGGGAAGAGACTTTCAACTGAGGAATTGCCAGGTCATATTGGTCTGTGGTCATGTCTGTGGGGGAGTATCTTGTTAATTAATGTAAGAGGGTCCGACCCACTGTGGGTTGCACCTTTCCCTAGGCAGGTGGGTCTGAACTATATAAGAAAGCTTGCAAAGCATGAGTTTCTTGCCAGTTAACAATGAGCATCCTCTATAGTTTTTTGCAGTTCTTGCTTTGCTGTGAAATGACTTGACTTCCTAGGTGGTGGATAATGCTGTGAGAGATAGCAAGCAAGCCTACCTCCAGGTTCCTGTGGAGTTTCTGCCTTGACTTTCCTGACTAATGAGCTGTGTCCTAGAATTATCAGCCTAATAAACCCTTTCCTCCAGCCGAATGGCTTCCTGTGTTGAATATATTTTATTAGAGCAACAGAAAGCAAACTAGAGCATTTCTTTTTCCTGAATGCAGACAAAAACTCAGATCGATAGGTGGATGAGAACAATTATATGAGAATAGGCAATGCCAATTTAATTCTGGTGTTGACTGAAAAAGGGACGTGTAGGCACCATACTGCAGAGATGGACTCTGTATATCTCAGGAAGATCGCACTTTTGAAAAACAAACCATGAATTTTCCCAATGTTTCCCAGAATGACACAGAGATAATTATAATAGGAGTTTATTATAGTGGTTGGATATCAAGAAGTAAAATTCATAAACCAGAATTTCTAATGGCAATAAAAAGAGGTTAAAATATTATTCTAAAATCCTGTGCTCTGAATATTGAATCTCTAACTACGTGGACCCCTTTCTTAACGCTCAGTTTACTTTCACTTCTATTAACAGTCCACTTGAAATACCAGAGATGCTCCATGTAGCTGTATCTTAGAGTCTAACTTTAGCTTTTTCTATCCATTAAAACAAAGGTTCCTGCTTCAATGTCAAGCAGCATTGTACATGCCCTGGGACTTAAGGCACCCATAGACACTCTTCTGAAGTCATGTCCCAATTTAAAGATTTCTCAAGTTTTGATAGGAACATTTGGAAATCTAAGCCATGGCCATCTTAATTGCAGTAATGTGTTCCATATTTCTTAGATATTTTACTAAACTTTGACAAAATAAGAGAATTGTCTGTGTTCAGTTGTAATCTAACATTTTCCATAGACTTCTAGTTTTAGGAAAAAAGCATTTTTACTGAATGGTTGATAAAAATGACTATTTTAAAATTTCTATTTGGAAAAAAATATTGCATATAGAATATTTTTGCCATATTTACAATTAATTTACCTACTACATACAAAATAATATCTCAATCTGACATGTACATAGGTAAGACTTGAAAGCTCCTAAATTTAACATGAATAGTGGAATCTGACTGACTCAGTGATTCATAAAGAGGTTGACTAAATAATAGGATAAGAGCAAGCTACAAAGGCAAATGTCCAGTGTTTCTACTGAGTCCAGAGACAGAACAGAAAAAAATTATTTTTGTTTAAGATACTTAAAAAGATTGGCATTTAAACATAAGACAAATGCTTAAGGTCAAGATAGCTATCTGGGGTCTACTCTATGCTATATCCTTCTATCAAGAACTATCAGAGTTGAGGATTTACTAAAGAAAGGATAAAGATATGACATACAATTTGAATAATAATCCTCCACTTGAATTCTCATACCCCTTATTAGAATTCAGAGCTATAAAATCTGTTACAATATAGAACAGCTGGGTTATAATTTATTTTTGAAAGGAGATATGCATGCTTTTTCAAATTTATAGTTGATGTGTTTATTTACCAAGTAGACGTCTTTATTATCCCACATTTAATTCATAGATAATAATTTTTAGATGAAATAATAAATATTACCTGCTTTGGGTATCAAGAGCTGCATAAAAAACCACCTGGAATGAAGCTGCATATGGATGCTACAAAGATTTATTTTGCTCACAGTTTTTTTTATTTGGGGTACTATTCAAGAGAAGACATTCTTTGGCATGTATGTCAGCTGGTATGTTTGAACTGCGGCTGGTAAGTTATTGTCTGGTGGAATGACTCATCTGACAGCAAGCTCACTCATTCAGCAGTGGTTACTGATAACAGCTGACTGATGCATCAAGAGGAGCTTCTTCATTTGGCCTCCTAACATGACTCTAACAAGTTCTAGGCGTGGGAATCTCAGGAGGAAAAGTTAGGGTTGGAGAGCTGTCCTGGGGACCAATGTTCTTGCTGCCAAGCTTCACGACCTTAGTTAAATCTCCTGAAAATTTTGTACAGGATCAAATTGATAAACTGTATGTATTATATAAGTATAATGTGAAAATAGTTTGATTCACATACATGCAAGGATTGAAATCCAAATGGTGACGGTATTTTCTGCCAGTTTAAATCAACTCTTTAAAAGTTAACACAAGGTTACATAAAAGATGTTTCTTAAGTGGAGAGGAGCTTAGTCCTACCTCAACTTGATAGGCCATGCTTTGTTGGTACCCATAGGCCTGCCCCATTCTGAACAGAGGTAGAGGAGGGGTGGATTATGGAGGAGAGACCAAGAGGAGGGGAGGGGAAGGGATGGGAGGAGTGAGAGAGAAAGCTATGGTCAGGATGTAAAATAAATAAAAAATTAATAAAAATAAATTTCAAAAAAAAGAATCTTCCACCAACAAGAGACAAAAACTTTTAAATCTTAATTTGTCAGCCATGTACATATTACTTAGGACAGTGGAATTGTCTATATTTTACAACTCATTATTTTAAGAGGAATACTCAGAGGCTCTTTTCTAAGCAATCTATTTTCAATCACCTTTCCGTTATATATCAAAATGCCTGACAGTAATTGAAAGGAGGAGAGGTTGATTTTGGAATATCATTAGAGAATTTTCAGTTTGTCTTCATAGGGCATCCTTACTTTGGTTCTTGTTGTAGGACAACATAGTATATGATGTTGGTAGCATATGACAGAGTTTTCACCTCCCAGGAGCTAGGAAGCAAAAAGAGGGAGCAGTGGCTAGGGTTCCAGTATCCTCACAAAGGAAATCTCCCTTAGGCTCCATCTCATATAGCATCCTTCATTTCTTACTAATATCACAAGCTGGAGACTTGATGTATGTGGAAACATACAGTCTTTAGGAAACATCCCATACACAAACCGTAGCCGTCCAAAATTATCACTTAATGACAGTCAAATATAAAAATTTAGAAGTGATATGGCAACATGCAATGTAACCTTTCACTAAACTATCAAGAACATAAGAAGATAGAAAAAAAATACCAACGTCTAAAGCCTTATACATTCTCAAACAAGGTGGCTTCCTAGTCACCAGTGTTAAGAAGACAGAGTGGTTATCTGTGTGAGTGATCTTTTTACAAATATCTAGCTGGAAGCCATTTTCTGTCTTATTGACTTTCAAATGTATTCATGTTTTATGACCAGGAAGAGAATTGGGATTTTTAAAAAGAGTAGAAACTCAGTAAGTGGAAAATACTGTTTTCTTTTGCTTTCATCTATCATCTATTAATCCTATACTTCCAAGAATATTTCTGAAGAAAGGCCATCAGGCTGGAGTAAACAACACAGTCACAACATCCATTCTGTTGGCGTTTGTCCTGTACTTGGGAGAACAAATAGATAAACAGAAACATCCATTGTCATAAAAGCAGACAACTCATTGTAATTCAGGAGACTATCATGAACACACAAATGAAACAAAAATCTTAAAGGGCATTCTCAAATTCAAACTTTCCAACCTGCCACTGATGCACAGGTGCTGGACGGATGAGGAATTGTAACATCTGGAGCAGTGCTTTGGAGAGAGGGAGAACACCTTTCAGGAAGGCAGTTCTTATGAGTATAGTACCATAAATGTTTGGCCAAACACAACAACAAGGAGAACACTTTAAAAGATAGTAAGCTGGTAATCAAACACCTAGTGTTTAATTCAGATTACCTCAAAAATATCCTCCTAAGTTTATATCTGAGTAGGAAGAGGAGGAGTAGTTAGAGCAACCAAGAAGATGACACCATCCATCTTTTATCCCTTTGCACAACTTTGAAGAATAATGTTTACCATGTGTGGTAAGCTCAATCCATAAATCTAGCCACACCAGTCCAATGTTTAGCAAAACTGAATGTTCATGTCAGCCTCCCTCAAGAAGTCACCCACACATCTAAGTCAACTACCATCACCTTTGCTGTATTCCCAGTCATGCTGGCTGAATTCCTGGACTTTGGAGAACAGATGCAAACCATAACTAACAGAGCCAGAGACGGCGATAAATCAGAACTGTTTTAAGTCACTAAATGGAGTAGGTTTGTTGGGCATCTGTAACAGTAGGAGGAGCACACCGATAGGAGGTACTTAGCTGTAGCTTAGTGGGCAGTGGGCAAATTTAACAGTGGGTGCAAACTTTCCCTTGAATCCTACCTTTCAGTTAGATGAGCTTGTCCTGAGAGAAAGGGAAGTAAGAACAAAAATAGCTTCCCTTGTTTCCAAAGATAGATTCTGAATTTAAAAACTAAGCATGGGTTTGGGAGTGGGAAGAACATTTATATAAATGAGGAGAGAGGAAACTAGTGCATCCTAGAAGTTCTGGAGTTTTCTAATGTTAACCATTCTTAAGAGATGTTAATAGAGAGGCCAATCACTGCCAGGCAGAAGACAGCTGTCAGAGACCCAGAGCCAAATGCCACTACGACGAGTAAACATGTGGTGGAGAAATGAGAGAGAAAAAGAATCAGAGAGGTTCATGTGCTGTGGAGAGAGAGAGAACTGGAGATTCCACAGCAGTGATGACCAGGCTGATGTCCACACCTGTGCTGCTGACAAGGGCCATATCTGGACCCATGCCCTACTGCAGCCAGGGTTTGTGTTGATGTCCATGGCCAGTGTTACCATCGAAGGCCATGTGGATGCCCATTGTCTGGACTGCTGCCTAAAGTCATGTTGATGTTCCAGAGCTGTGATGAGCTGGCCCCAACCCTCGCTGACACTGAGAGAGAACTAGCCCCTCCACTAACCATCCCTGGTGGCATGGGTATGGGAGAGCTGGCCCTGGAGTCCTGGACACAGGGAAGGTAGCTTGCAATACCACTATTGTGAACAGATATGTGATGGATAGCTGGGCAAGATGGAGGAGTAAAGTTGGTTTTATTATTATTATTATTATTATTATTATTATTATTATTATTATTATATTCTTTCCTTTTGGGAGGAGGCTACAAGGGTGGAGGGCAGATGTGCAATGACTGGGAAATGAGTGGGATTGGGGTGCATGATGTGAAATTCCCAAAGAATCAATAAAAAATGATGTCAAATTTAAAGAAAGATGTTGACTATCTTAAAAAATGAAAATCACAGCATTGGCATTTATTCCCTAGTTCAGAGAGTATCACACTAGCCACATGTTTTATCATATGAGTAGGAAGTTTATGATGAGGACGGAGAGAATGCTATGAAGAACCACAGCTGGTAAGATGAAGAGAATAAGGTACCGTGAGGTACTTAGCCCCAGTTAGTATATATACAATATTGCTCCTACACCAAAGGCTCAGGGAACACCACAGAAGAGAACCAAGACATCTTCTGTGAGGGAAAATTCACTCATGGAATCTCAGCAATATGGTTACATAAACAAGATCTACATAAGGACAACACCAGTCAGCATACCATTGTGGATGGGAAAAATTCCACAGTTCCCTACCCCTCAATGAAGAGCTACATGCAATCAGTGGGTGCTGAGAGAGAATCAGTATCCTCCAGGGTCAAGACAAATGATATACTATCCAATCCCAAGTAGTTGGCTCTAACCACACGCACATATGAGCAGTGTTTAAAGAAGTCAGTAGGCTACACACACACACACACACACACACACACACACACACACACACGTAACAATGATAAATATACATATGTAATAACAGTAGATGTTGGTTGCATTTGAGACAGAGTTGGGGAAAATGTGAGGATTTGGAGGGAGAGAGGGAGAAGTGTAAGTGATATGAATAAAGTAATGATATATAAAATTCTCAAAAAAATTAAAACTGGGGAAAAAATCTTAAAAAGCAAAACATTTGGGCAGATGTACGCCTAGGGAAGTACTTAAGAAGTTTCACACAGAGGTGTGTGTTCATACCTTGCCATGAGTTTTTCACCACCAAGTGTGGACTTTGGTTATCTTTTGAGAAATAAAGTTCTTCCTACTTACACAACACAGATACATCCTTACAGAAGAAATGTATCATGGGAGTGAGGTTTTATTGGCTTTCTAAGGACAAACAAACTTCTTAACAGAGATTTTGCAGACCAGAATGCAACAAGGTAAGGAAAAAAAATCACGCTTTGCTTTGCATGGAGTTATCCAACCCATGATCTCTAGTCCTTTCACAGACTGGTTTCTCAGCTACGTTGAAGTCATTCTCGTGAACTACTGCTGCAATAGCTTAACAGTCCTGTGAAAATTAAGCCAGGTGCTCTTCTGTGACCAGTTAAAGCTCATATGTAATCATTGTTACTTCATTGTAAACTATATTTTCTCAAACCAAACATACTAATGAACGGGAAAAGTCAAAGTCAAATGTTGACAACCGAAGGAATTTCTCTTGAAATTTGTTAGATTTTTTAAAAATTTCAGGTTACATGATGAGTATCACTTTTAAAAAATACAAACAAGTTTTGAAAATACAGTATAAACAAATTGTTGATCTATGGTTTTAATATTATTTGATCTGCAAAATCTAAGATGATATATGCCATCATGTTGTAGATAAGGAACTGGGGTTCACTGGTGATAAGACAATTACTCAAAGTCTCAAGGATGAGTAAAAGTGACAAAGTCAGGTTTCAAATTTAGGCATCCTGAGAAGAAAATTAGTGGTGTTAATTAACTATCATGTAATAGCTCAGTGTGCCAAAGAATTAAAAATGCTATAAACTGATTAAGTACAAAGGTATCATATAAATGTATGAACGTGCATGTGATCTATCTACATACCTTCTATCTATCTATCTATCTATCTATCTATCTATCTCAATGTATTTATTTTTATTACTATTCTTTTGGAGCAAAGCAAAACATAAAAGACACCAGCAGGGTGTTAATGTTTGATTTATATGGGCTCTATAATATTATTCTTAAAAATTAAAATAATTTCTTAGCCTAACACGATTCTTTGCTGGTAGTTATTTGAAATGCTTATGTCTGGGAATTTGGAAATTACATAGTGGGATAATCACGAAATACCAATTCAATGTTTCATTTCATTATATACATGTTTCATGTAAGGACTTTAAGCAGCATAGGAAAATGACAAGATTCTTAATATTCCCAAGGCAGTCTTTTATAAAGTACATACTCCACCTTTATATATACTTATACCTCTATTTAAAAGATTATTCTGACATTTCTTCAGATCAGAAAAACATAGGATGAAGTCAGACACTACTACAATCTAAGATAACAGTATAATTAGAGGGTTTACGGGATTCCAGAAGTGAACATCACATTAAGAAAATTAAGCACGTAAGCCACCAGAGCAGCTCCCTTCTCCTCATGCAATGCTAACAAATCTCTGCACAAAATTAAATAATCTAGATAGGGGGTTAATATTAAAAAATAGTTACAGGAAAGTTTTTTTTCTCTAGAATTGAGAGGGAACTTAATTATCTGATGGAATTGAAAATAAGATAGAGAGGTAACTGTGTTTAGGGAAGAAAGAGGAAGAGGTATGTAAAAGCCATCTCCGAGACAAGTAGCTCTGAAAGCAGTATGTTAGAGGCAGGAAAATGCCTGGGTCTCTGCATCCAGAACTTGGGGGAAAGATGAGCGTTTATTCCTAACCTGATGACATTGAGAAACTCAGCACCTGCTTGGCATGATTTGAGAACCATTGCTGTATTGTCTGAAGCACAGAAAGGGAGAACCATGATGGGGAGAGGGGGCAAAAGGGAGGCAAAGCTGATAAAGACAAGCACGTCACTGGAGTGGAGTAACAAAAGCCTTAATTAAATCTAATTGTCTGAAGAAGGTTTCTATTTGTTTGCACTAATTCCTAATCAATTTCAGGAATTCAAATGATGTTTCATTTGGAAGTATAAGCAAGGAGATTTTTTTTTTCTATTTAAAGGAACTTTGTCCCTTTACATAGAAGCTACTGCAAATCAATGGCTATTTCAGAACAACCCTACAAGCTGTTATCTTAGGTGCTAACACACACACACCCACACACAGAGAGAGAGAGAGAGAGAGAGAGAGAGAGAGAGAGAGAGAGAGAGAGGCTTTGATTGTATGGTTTATAAACTATTCTAGACAACTTTCTGAGATTCATTTAAATACCCATATTTTATAGTGAATTTTAAAACTATATTTTTAATTGAAATAGAATTCTTTCTTCCCTTCCCTTTCCCCTTCCAGCACCTCCTGGGTACCTATCATCCAACTCCTCCTATGTCCACCCATTTTCAAGTTGATAGCCTCTTTTTCTTTGACTTCTGATACATATATGTGTACATATGCATGTATGCATATGTCTGAACAAATACATATTTAAAACCTGCTGTGTCATTTTTTGTAGTTTGTGTGTGTATGATTTCATGGCTGACTATCATGATAAAGGAACTCATCCTGGGAGAGGTTTAATTCCCTTTCTTCTAACAGTCATTAGTTGTCTGAAGCTCTTTATTCACATGTGCTACTGTATGAAGTTTTCCGCCTTCCACATTACCATGGTCACTAATAAATCACTATTATTTATGTCTCCATTATGTAGCCATTTCTAGGAAAGACTATTTCACAGCAGGCTTCCTGGTGTTCTGGTTCTTATGACACTGAGTTACCACAGAAACCAGGTAATTGTACTGCCATCCTTCAAAGAAGACACTCTTTTCAACAAACAGTATATTAAGTACTTTCATTTTTGGTCAAAAAAAAAAACCAACAAATTTTGAGCTAGCTTTGTGTTTGGGACTACAATCCGCATTGCTACTCTTTGTAACAGAATTTTGAGACATGATCTCATGTAGCACAGATTTACTTCCAACTCATTGTGAAGCAGTCTGACTTTCAGTTCCAGATCCATCTTGCCCCGTTTCCCAAGTTCTGGGATTACAAGCATGCGCCACTCTTCCTGGTGTTGTCATTTGTAACTGATAGAAAAAAAGTATACTTTAAAAAAGAAAACCAGAAAGTATTATTACATGATAGTTTTAGAAAAACGTCAAGCACATGCTTTAAAACCTTTTTTTTTTTTTTCGGTGTCTTAAAATGAAGTAATGGTTTTGTTTGAGTCATTTCCACATTCCACTATTGTTCTTATGGGATTAGATACTTGTCAAGGATAGCAATGAGTAGGAGGGAGTGATGTTCTCCTCATCCCAACTCTTGTCAGCAGCCAAGGTAAACTTGTTCTTACTTTTATTGGTATATACTCACCATTTGTAGTGTTGCATTTCATTCCGACAATATCCTTCAAGTATATGCTGTACTCTGGCCATGCTCATCCCCTCCCATAGTCTCCCTCTAGCCATCTCCCTTTACTTCTCCCAGTCCTCTGCTCCCTTTGACTTCTCACTATTCTGCTTTCATGTGTGTTTTTATGCATAAAAAATTCTAAGATACGAAAAATGACAGAAATCATACACTACTATCTTCCTGAATCTGTCTTATTTCACTTAACATGATGACATACAGCTGTATACAATGTCCAGCAAATACGCCATTTGTCCTTGTGGCTTAGTAAAACTCCATTATGCACTCTTTACAGCATAAGAATAAAGGATCACCTGATGCTATTTTAGCCATTGAGATGTTTACATGTCAACGATGATAAAAGAATTTCAGATGTGTAGTCCTCAATTTCAAAGTATTTTAAAACCTTACAAGAAACATCCAACATCCTTAAAACATAGATAAGACATAATATACAATCATCTGTAAGCTAAACTCAATGTCTTTAGCTAAGAAACAATAAATAGCCTAAGTACAAGGGGATTTGTCACGTTCTCAAATGCTGAGTTGACTTGGGAGAAAGGTCATATTCTGCACAGTTGGTGAACAAATCCATAATGGTGGGGAAAAACAAAAGCAAAGATACACGACTGGAAACAGGTGAGTTGTATTTATGGCGTTACGGATAGGATATCTGCTGTAAGAATTGTGTGTTGGTGTTGGTAAACTATACATTTCTAGAATCAAAGATGATATTGATGAAGGGGAATTTAGCTCCTCAAGTTTCAGATAATGAATAAATATCTAATTCCATTAGTATTGTCTTAATCCTATAGGAGAGTCACCTAACTATAAAGAAGGTGGTTTAATTCTGTCTATCCACCTGTCTATTTCTGGCTCTGTCTCTCTGTTTCTCCCTCCCTCCCTCCCTCCCTCCCTCCCTCCCTCCCTCCCTCCCTCCTTCCCTCCCTCCCTCCCTCCCTCCCTTCCTCTTTTCCTCCCTCTCACACCCTCTGTTCAATTTCTCTTAATATTGTAGGTTAAGGGGCCATCTACCATGACTGAGGTTCAAACTGTGGAAAGTAGGCTAAATAAAATGAATTAAGTCACTAAAATGCAGCTGTCACCTTAAGAGGTCTGAAGACATGGGCTATTTCTTTCTGGCTTTCCCTGAATGACATGTTGTGTGCTCCAGGTCCTTTCAGAATGAAGGGAAAATTGAAGGAGGTGAGTAAAAGCCCACCCTGGGTTACAGACTCTGCAGGGCTTCCCCTCTGCAAATCACATTACCGACCTCAGACCTATGGTGATTTTTCACAGTTCTCGGCAACATTCCGTCCCAACTCCTTACACAGAAAGCTGATAGATTTAGGGACGTCAGATTCTCCTCCTTTAACCTGGAGTGCAGACAGATTGATTGTCAACTGGCTCTGATCACCTGTAGTGAAGCAGAATCCCTTACACTGCCAACCTGTAATTCTGGTGATTGCTCAAAAGCTTGGTTACAAAGACAGGGAATAATTATGTGAAGCTGTTGAACAAAATTTTCCTTGAAACATTATCCTCCTTATAAATGTGTCACTGTAATTCTAAACAGAGTGAAGCTACCAGCATTAGTTGCTGAAGCTCTTTGTATGAAGAACAAACATTAATAATCATTTACATCACCAGCGACTGTACGGCATGTTCTGGCTCTTCTAATCATTTAATGGCTATAACTTCATTATAAATAAGCTCATCCAGAGCCTTAAAAATTGCTACCAGGAAGATCATTAGAGGAGCTTCAGAAGTGAAAATCATTAAAGTGTTGGCCAGGTATATCAGTTTGAAATTTTCATAATACAACCACCCACACAGTAAATCAGTCATTACCACATCTGTGACCAGACATGGATGCTATCTTATGAACTACCATTGCTGTAATGGAAATTCTTTATAAAACATTGGCTTTCCCAATCTTCATAGAGTGTATACTTGTGAAAGAAAGTTAATCTTATTAAAATCACTTCGTGTTCTAATTAAAATACAAATGTGATGAAAGATGACAGACCCTTATATCACATTTTTAGATATTTCTGAAACCTGGGTGTCTGAGCAGTTGCTTTGTAAAAGGCTATAGTTTGGATCCTTAGGCTTATGTGTTGCAGGCTTGGTTCTCAGTCTAAGGCATTATGGAGAGGTGGCTGAAAGTTAAAGGTAGAGTGTAGTTAGGCCACTTGGGAACATTCTTAAAATGTATTTGAACCACAACTTTTTCTGGTCTCTTTCTTTCTGGAAGCCATGAGGTGAGTAGCTTGCCCTCCTATGCACACTCTGCCATGATGTCTTCATTCAGGCCTACTCAAGCATGACTGAGACCTCAAGTATCAAAAAATACCCTTCTTCCTCTTTGTAAGTATACTATGTCAGGGTTTTGTTTTATTAACACTGAAAAAATTGCAGAGCAAATTTTCTTCTTAGTATAAAATTTTTTAAAATGATGGAAATATAAAGAGAATTTTTTATTTCATCTTAATTAGGATTCCTATTAGATGTGTACCATTTGCATATAGGCTCAAGTGTATTTTATAGAAACAGGACAGCTGGCATATAAAGTGGGAATTGTAGAGTTGTAAATTAAAGAAAAATGTATGAAGAATACCTCTTTCCAAATAACTAACATGCATTTATATTGAGTTTAAACATCAATCAACTGTATTGTAATTCACTTCTGAAACTAAACACCAAAATTAGCATGAACATTGCAGATTAATCAGTCAAGTTGCCCATGCTTCCATGAAAGCCATATATAATGTATTTCCTACAGAATCTTATTTCCTAACCCCTTCAGATGTAATAATATACTAAAGTGACTAGAATACAGGAAAAAAGCTACTTACAAATGTAGGTTGGCTATAAAGTCTGGAGGCTCACACAAATGAATCCATGTATGAGGTAGGCTCTGAGGAGGACTGTACAGCTTCCTTCCCTGTCTCTGTAGGAGCAGGTGATCACTTCCAAGAACATTAATTTTTCATCAGTACAAACTTGTTCTTTGTTATCTAGTGGCATATAGAAACAGTTACAGGCTATGGTCAAGGGAATTCTGTCCATGGGATCCAATCATGGCATGTACCAGCTGCTGAAAATTTTTATTAAAATTTACTATTTGATTGAGGAAAATCAAATAAAATAGAGAAAAAGCATTTTGAAGAAGCCAACTTGCTGAAGAGCAGGCTTCAAAATTCTCCCTAAATATTTCGTTGGGATTCTGGTAGTTTTCTATGTGTAGAAGTATTCATTTTCTTAGTGGACATTGGCAACAGAGTTAACTATATTCCTATTTTCTTGGGGTTGTTTATTTACTGATAACTGTTTACTAATAACTTTTACAATATGGCTCTGGTATACTGATTTTTAAAACTTTGAAACTGCTTGTCAAAATAGGAAATTTGATTTTTTTCTAAGAGACATTATGTTATTACTCATTTAAATGTAAATGAAATTATTGAGCATTATTTTTTAAATTTAAAGTATAACCTTAAACAGAATTACCATATCTTATTCCTCAAGTTTCCAATGGTTCTTCAGAACCAGTTATGTATATTGTTTATTTGCCTCAGAATATGTCTAAAATGTTATATAGTATGCTCACTCTTATTTTTTACATCAATGGATAAGCAACTTATCTGACATTAGGTATGTTCAATAACTGGAATACCTCCAAGCTTACAATCTGTTCTTCCTTTAAAAAGAAAGCAAAAGCAAGGGACAAAATAAAGCATCAGTTCATGTCATTTGATAACAAAATATAGCTTTTATTGAATCTTGAGCTTAATTGAGTTGTTGGCATTACTGAGCTCCGATTCAACGTACTTGGATCAATGTTAATTGGCTGGGCTAGGAAGTTCATACCATTGAGCCACGCATAGCTCTATGAATTACGTCCTTTGACGTTTCTTTTGGGGAGAGTAATAAATTTCTTCTTGGATCATTGAATTATATGAAATTTGTTATTGCTGAAAGGACAGGTGAATTGAACTCAAACAATTTATACACTGGAAACCATATAGCCAATTACTTACATATGATAAATGACCATGTAGACAAGGAAAAAAATGTAGATTCATTAGCTGTGTTTATTCTTTTTATTATTGTTTAAATTTTCTACTTTATTTAGTTTCTGGCAGAACTTCTAATGAGAACTCTTGAATATCTGTCTTTTATCTTCTCTGCACAAGAGAAAATTCTGGAATCCATGTCAATCATTGCTTAAGAGGAATTTCAGCCAACCTTTTCTTGCAAGATTTCACAGAGAAAAGTTATGCATTCATTGACTATGTTCTTTCAAATTAGTGAGCCAAAGGAGCATTTCATAAACATCTATGGACCGAATAAAATATGTAGCTAATTCAACCTTGATTTACCCCATTCTTGATGCTATTCTAGTGTCTTTACATATTTAATATCTAATATATACCAATTCATATATTCTGGCTAGTTTTATGTCAGTGTGACACAGCCAGAGTCATTTGGAAAGATGGAATGCTAATTGAACTATTGCTCCCACAAAATTGGTCTTCAGGAAATCCTATGGTGTGTCTTGATTGATGCTGGATGTAGGAGGGTCCAGTTCACTGTGGTCAGTGCCACCCCTTGGCAGGTGGTCCTGGATGGTATAAGAAATCAGGCTGAGCAAACCATGAAGAACAATCCATTAAGCAGTTTCCTCCATGCCTTTCATGGCTTTTTTCATCCTGCCTTGATTTTCTGTCTTGACTTCCATCGATAATGGACAGTGATGAAGTTATAGCTGCATGAAACAAAGCCTTTCCTCCCCAAGTTTTCTTCTGGTCATAATGTTTACCATAGTACCAAAACTCTTAACTAAGACACATATTTAATATCACAAACACATACACATACACACACAGCTCTTTCTCCATATATATACTATAGATATTATATATGCACATATATAGTATATATTAGAGTAATTATCATAAAATAACATTTAATTCATCCTCTATCTTGTCCTCAAAAATAACTGCTAATCTCATTTTGAAGATCAAATGAAATTATCTCCCTCTGTCTTAACCATTAAGAGATTGATGATAATACTGGTTCACCAGGGCTAATTTTATTACAAAAACACAGGCAGGATACTTTATATTCTTGAAGAGACAGTCAGAAAAAGCAAAAAAATAAGCATAGAATATATTTCAATATCACAAAATTTATGTTGGACAAAATTTTATGCTATCTAAAGTATTTCCTTATACAAAATATTTATGAGGTACCAAATGCTCCATTCTTGCTAAGGCTGTTGTAAGTTGTTTTGTCTTTGATGAATGAGTTGTAAAAATAATTTTCAATTTGAGGAATGCTTTATTTTCACAACTTTAACACAAGACATGTAGAATTAAAGAAAAACCCCTTAAGCCGTCCGGAACAGAAGGTAAATGCATGCCCTCTGGCCCCTGGACTCTCCTTGGAAGCAAAGGCAATTGCTTGTCCTGCATGGCATGTGGCTCACCATCTGTCACAAAATAACGCCACACAAAAGTTCTACCTAAAGAAAAAGAAAACTTTATAACAGCAACAAATTGTTTTTTAAAGGCCTAGTTTCTGTTTTCCAATGAGATCACTTTTTGTGGGTTTGCATTTTATTTCGTAAAGTGTGCACTATCTCCTTCTGATCCCCAGCCTTGAAGATGATGGGAGGAGGGATCTCTGAGCTTCTTGAACACATAGGGGAAGAATGACATTCTCTCTGGTCTTAAGCTGCTGGATTCATTTGTTCATCATAACACATTGCCTTAATACTTAACTCAGGTGTCTCAAACAAGCAAAGAAATTGTTACTCAGAGACCTCTGGCTAGAGGGAAGCGCACAGCTACCAGACTTATGTCACTCACACTAGAGAAGTGTTCAGAAGTCATTTTCTATGGAGACATTAACTTGGCAATGACAACACAGATCACAGAAGCTGAAGAAGCTGTAGTTTGTTTTCAGTTGCATCTACTTCCCTGTAGACGAATTTCTAAATGGTCCTATTAAATAACAAACACAGAGCCAAATACAAGAGTGAGAGCCTTAGAGAGATCAGGGAAATAGGGAGAGCCACCGGCCAACCTTACTCCACCAACTCTGCAGCTTCCAAATGCGAGCTACTTCCTGTCTACTCATGCCTTTATGTGCCTTGCTTTTCTGCCCTCTCATTGGCTCTTAGCCTAGCTACCTCACTTCCTTGTCACTGACTGTCTGTATAGCCCTCCAGGTCTCTATGATTGGTACTGGGGTTAAAGGCCTGTTCTGTAGTATGGCCTTGAACACACAGAGACCCTGCCTGATAAGTGATCGGATTAAAGGCGTGTGCTGCCTGACTTTGTTTACTTAAAATGGCTGGCCTTTTCCCCCTGATCTCCAGAAAAGCTTTATTTATCAAAGCTTAAATAAAATATCACCACATTTCCTTGCCTAAGGCAATTACTTACTGTAGTTGTTACTGGTTCAAGAGTGTTTGGGGAGCCTCAAGCATCAAGTCCAAGAGGAACCATTTTGTTTATATTATCTTATTATATTATTTTATTAAAACAGTTTCCTTGCAACTCAGTTACTCATCTTATTTTCTATATAGGACTAAGTGCAATATTAAGTGTATGTAAAAAAATAGTAAATAAATATTTGTGGGATAAATGTTTCAAGTGACTTTACCACAAAGATCACAATGAAAATTAAAAACATAGTCCATATCTACTTCACCTATAACTTTCATATGCTGTTGGGGTCTGTCATTATTGCTCTTAATATTACATATAATCTGCAGAAAAAAAGTAAATGCATTGTTGTTTTCTAATTATCTTAAATTCAAAAAACCAGTGATAATTAAAAAAATCATTTACAGAAGCAATGTGATTAAATTTAGCTTAAGATACACCACAGTGCTGGGAGATGTCTACTCAATAGCAAATTTATTAACTTGTCTCTGATTTAAGTGTGTTTTAGAGAGCAACTCCAGTAAAAGAAATTCTGAAAAACTTTGAATTTGACAATCACTGTGAAATTCCATTTCCTTACTTTTTATGTTCCTGATTTACTTTGGTATATTGCTCTTGGGAAGAAGTAATATAAGGGATAGAATAGTTGCTTTCTAAAGCATAGGATGTGGCAGAGTGTAAGCTATTTGGGTACTATTCTGTTGTATAGTGGGAAAGGTAGGAATTTCTTAGGTGGAACTTAGTCCTAAACAGTGAAAACCTGTGTGCTGTGGAATGTTGTTCTGTATGCTGTGATTGTATGTTGCTCTGATTTATTGAGAAATAAATGCTGATTGGCCAGTAGCCAGGCAGGAAGTACAGGTGGGATAAGCAGACAAGGAGAATTCTGGGAAGAGGAAGGCTGAGTCAGGAGTCACTAGCCAGACACAGAGGAGGCAAGATGACAAGGCAAAACTGAGAAAAGATACCACGCCACGTGGCTAAACATAAATAAGAATTATGGGTTAATTTAAGTGTAAGAACTAATCAGTAATAAGCCTGAGCTAATGGCCGAGCAGTTATAAATAGAAGCCTCTGTGTGTTTACTTGGGGGACATGAATGGGAGATATTTGTCCCAACTGCTGGCCAGCCAGGACACAGGAAATCTTCCAACTACACCTGTGGGAAAAATAAAGTTACTAAACCAATATTTTTCTGTTTTCACATGTGTGTGTGTGTGTGTGTGTGTGTGTGTGTGTGTGTGTGTGTGTGTCTTGAGTCCATTTAATATTGCTTACATGTACAGAGATTTAAGGCTAAACACTTGTGATGAGATAACTTATCAGGGGACTTGTTCCTGAAGAAAATTCACTATATTTCCCTCATCAGCCACTGACTACCTGTGGTTTTTCATTTAATGGTGGGGCCTTGTGAAATTTCTCCCAAGCCTGCTGGCATGTTGGCTGGTGTTACCATTATTCAGGTATTGCTGAAATTTCGTGGGTGCGGATTACCTGTCATGTCTAGAAGACATTGTCTTTTAGCAGGCATCATGTTTTTCTGCCCTTTACAGTTTTCTGTCCCTTTGCTTGTTCCGTGAGCCATTAGTGTAAGGGTTGTGTTGTAGATGTACCAATTGGGGCTGTGAATTTCACAGTTATTTATTCTCTGAAGACTGACCAGTTGTGATCTCAGGAGTGAACTCTAGTTGCTCCAAAAATAAGGTTCTGTGAGATAAGGATAAGTGTTTAGAACGTAGTGAGATGCTACATCAATTTAGGAAAATGGTAGTCATAGGATCTCCCCTAAGGCCTGTAACCTCAAGTCATGGATAGTTAGGTTAACAGCACCAGGAACAAATTCTGCAGTATGAAGTGGGCCTCAAGTCCAGTTAAACAGTGTTGATTGTGCTCATGATGTAAGTGCCACTGCTTGTAAATGGAAGTTTTCCTGTGTCCTGTAGCCACTCTCAAATAATCGCCCAGAGGCTTGATGTAAGTTATAAATGCTCAGCCAACAGCTCAGATTTGTTGTTATCTAACTCTTGCATTTAATTTGACCCATATTTCTATTTATGCTCTGCCATGTGGCAGTGCCTTCTTTAGTATGGCACGTTCATCTCCTGCTCCCTCTGCATCTGGCTGGTGACTCACGACTCTGCCCTTCTTCCTATTACCCTTAGTTTGGTTGCCCTGCCTATAAATATTTATTCCTGCCTAGCTACTGGCCAATCAATGTTTTATTACACCAATTTGAGTGACAAATCTTTACAGTGGACCAGAGGATTATTCCACAGCAACTACAGCAACATTGAGATATCTAGCTGAGCTGATTCACAAGCTTAATAACTGAGTAGTACACTAATTACTTTTCTCCTTGGAAGTATGTATGTATTGCACCTTCAAATACTAGGAGAGGTAGCCCATGGAAAGAAGGGTTTCCAAATGATATTTTTTGTTATTAAAACTTTATTGCAAAGAATTTTTAAGTAAAAAAGTCTCTCAATAAGATTAGTGAAACCAAAAGTCTACACATCTCAGTGCATGAATGTCTATATAGTTAGAAGGATCTTTCTGAAGCTATTACATTTCACACTGGATTTTACACTATAACCATCAATTACTTTTGCACTTATCTCCTTGACCTGCAAAATGAAAAGTTCATAACAGAACTATAAGCAGAAAAATAGTTTTATATCAATTTTGTGTCTATTGTCTGCATTCTCTTCTTCATCATCATGCAATATTTATTCTTTCTTGCTCCCTTTTCTACATATTATATTGTACCCACCTGTACTGATGTGTACACACACATATAAGCATAAATTGTAGGCTAGGATTTCCATATGAGGAAGAACATGTGGCTTTTTCTTTCTGAGATTGTGTGACCTCAATTGATATCAAATATTGTACATCTATTGATTTTCCTGTAAATTTAGTGATTTTATTTTCCTTTAGAGCTTAATAACATTTTATTTTATGTATGTTCCAGACTTTCATTACCAATTCATTTGCTGATTGATTTCTAGGCTCTTTTCATTTTCTTGCTGTAGAGAATAAGGCATCAATAAACAAGGGTGAACAGATCTTTCTGTATTAGATATTGAGTTCTCTGGGTACATTCCCAGGAGTGAAATAGCTTAGTCACATGGTAGTTCTATTTTAAACTTTGGCAGAACCTCCAAACTGATTTCCATAATTGATGTAGTGATTTGCAATCTACCAGCAGTGAACAAAGATTCCTCTTTCTTCACATCTGTGAATCATCCTTAAATGTTAAGCTGCATGAAGCAATTCTTCCTAGTTATATATTAGAGCTCAAACACTATGCTTAGGAATAGTAAGGGTCAAATTGGAGCCCATTATTCTAAAAATTAAAAACCAGAATAAATGAGATGAATCTTTCACAGAAATCCTTAATTTGGGGAAATCTTGGAAGTCTTGTGAAGTCCCCTCTGTAAAAGAAAGAATATTTTACATCTCATATTATAGGGAAGATACTGAAAATTTGCTTTCAGAAAAAAAAGTTTAATTTAAGGCTGTCATAAGAATTGCTGATATTGTGTTTGGGCATCACAACATCAGTACAGCATATGGTAATGAAACTAACTAGTTATATTCAGGATGATGTTTGCTAAGTATTCCAAAGCCCTTTCTTTAATGTGCTTTATTTAAGAGCTTAAATAACCATTGAGTCACTATTTCTATATGCAAGCCATAAAAGAAAGTTTTTGAAAATCTCCTATAGTGCATATTTTGGATGTTTATTTCATAATTTATTTAAATATTCATTTATTTAAATGCAGTCTGATATTTTATTTTCTTTGAATATATACAGTATCAGGCCTAATATTGTTACAGTTGCTTTTAAGGAAATTATTTTTTAAACAACTGCTTCATTAAAACATAACTTGTATGTCCATAATTTACTGATGTCCAGGATACAATTAGATATTTTAATTAAAGATTTTATTTTGTGTTTGTATATGTGTGTGTGTGCATGTGTGTGTGTGTGTGTGTGTGTGTGTTTGTATATGTGTGTGAGTGTATACAAAGGTGTGGATAGCTATGGAAGCCAGAAGAAAATGTTGAAGTCTGTGGAGCTGGAGTTACAGGTGACTGTGAGACATGCAACTTGGGTGCTGGGAACCTCTACAAGAGCAGCAAATTCTCTGAAGCATCACTCTAACTCCAAGCTAGCTGGTATGTTTTTATAAGTTTAATTATACTTTTGAGATTATTCACCAATGTTGATGGTACAGTTAGCTGGATTTTAATGTTTTATAATAAAACATCTCTATAGTGAACATACACATCAACCTGTGGGTCCCAACTTCCATAGGGGCCAAATATCAGATATCTTGTATATCAGATATTTACATTATGATTCACAACAGTACCAAAATTACAGTTATGGAGTAGCAACAAAATAATCTTATGATTGACACCGCAATGGGAGGAACCATATTAGAGGGTCACAATGTTAGGAAGGTTGAGAACCACGAGAACAAAACCCTATAACCGTCATCGGTTAGTCCCCATATTCCTCTGGCCTGAGGAGTCCATCCGTCTGCGTACTGTTTTGATAGTCTCACCTGTCCTGGTATTCTGCAATTGGACAGGTATGACTGACTTCTATTAGTGTCATCTCTCAGGGTTGTCTTAGTTAGGGTTCCTTCCCTATGATAAAACACTGACCAAAAGCAACTTGAGGAGGAACATTTTTTGTTTGTTTGTGTGTTTGTTTGTTTTTCTCTTACAGCTTTCAGCTCACACTCCATCACAGGGATGTCAGGGCAGGAACTCCAGGTTGGAACTGGAATCAGAAACTGATGAAGAGGCTATGGAGGACTGCTGCTTACTGACTTGATCCCCATAGTTTGGTTATCTTGCTTTCTTATACCATCCAGGATCACCTGGGAGGAGGTAGCTCCACCCACAGTGAGTTGGGATCTCTCACAATTGTCAGTAATCAGGAAAATGTCCCATAGACTTGCCAAGAGACGATCTGTATGGAGGTGTTTTCTCAACTTAGATTCCTCTTCTGAAATAAGTCTAGCTTGTGTCAAATCGGCAAAATGCCGCTAAGGACTGTTATTACTTTGTCATTATCGTCATTTTATTCTTGTTATGGAAATTATCAGTACTTTATTTATTTTTAACTTATGAATACTATTCTGTTTTATATGTCCCTCTTGTTTTGCTTATTAGTTTGTGAACCCTGAGGTTGTTTCTGCCTTGTAGTGAATATGAGTGATCCTGCTGTTTTATAAACAGTTCATCCTCCACTTCTTCCATTGAATAACTCAACCCAAGTAATCTAAACTGAAGTCATTCCTCTGTAGCCATAAGGTTTCTCTGGTCTTTCCAGGCCCCACAGTCCCGTGTTCCTCTGCCCCCCACCCCACCCCACGCACCTCAGCTGCTTATAAAATAATCATTCAGAGGCTTAATATTAATTACCAGTTGCATGGCCTATGGCAGGCTTCTTGATAGCTAGCTATTGTAACTTAACTCATTTCTATTAATCTATATGTTGCCAAGTGGCCATGGTGTTACCAGTCTGCTGGCATCTTGCTTCTCCTTGGGCGGTGGCTAGCGTCTTTCTCTCCTCTCCTTTCTTCTCTCTGTTTATCTGCCACTTACAAAATACTCATTCAGCAGGGCGGTGGTGGTTCACACCTTTAATCCCAGCACTCAGGAGGCAGAGCCAGGTGGATCTCTGTGAGTTTGAGGCCAGCCTGGTCTACAGAGCGAGATCCAGGACAGGCACCAAAACTACACAGAGAAACCCTGTCTCGAAAAAAAAATCATTCAGAGGCTTAATATTATTTACAAACTGTATGGCCCTATAGCAGGCCTCTTGCTAGTTAGCTCTTATAACTTAAATTAACCCATTTCTACTAATCTATGTTTTGCCACATGTTCTATAGCTTTACCTGTCTCCTGGCATGTTGCTCCTTGGGTGGCAGGTTGGCTTCTTTCCAGACTCTGTCTCTCTCTTTGGATTTCCCACCTGCCTTTAAGCTGCCTTGCTGTAGGCCAAAGTAGCTTGTTTATTAACCAATGGGAACAACATAGATTCACAGTGTGCAGAAAGACATCCCCCAGCATTCCCTTGTGGACAAACACTTTTACTTCTGTTGTTTAGGGCTTCCTAAAATCTTCATTGGATTGACTAATTAGAGTGCTATGTAAATTAATATGCTATTTGGCAATAAATATTTAGTGCAACTTGGAGGCATTGAAGTATATACTTAAATAACTCATTTGGGGAAACTTAGATATTTTTGTGGACAAAATAGTTCCCAAACAATAATTTGATAAAATGACAGCCAACTACATCATATACTGACTGAATTTGTGACACGTCTTAACTAAGATGGGAAGACAAGTGGTATCAATAAGCCCCGCAAAATACAGGCGAATGCCAACTTCACTAAAGCAAGAAGGAAAAAAATACTCTGCTGGTGGAACCCCAAAAAATAACTTGATAGAATGATAATTACTCTGAAAATCTGCTGTTCTAAGGGCCTCAGGAAGGTTCTTGGTCCTAAGCAGGGGAAAATAGGGTTTGTGCAGGACCTCGAAAAATACCTAAAAGAGTAAGAGAATGTCAATAAAGCATTAAATTGCTGCTAAGAGTTCGAGACTCATAAATACATTTCAGTCTATACTGAAACATTATCTTATATTCATTATCTCCAAGTCTGTCATTTCTTTTCTTGCCTATGAGTATCAGTGCCTACAAAATTAACCATCCTCAAGGACTCTAGATAAATAAAGAATAGTGATAGGTCCAGTATGCAATGTGTGGGAAGAATAGATCCCATCAAACAAAGCAAAAATTGCTGTATAGAAATGCTTATCATCTGTTTTTTTAATTACAATTATCAAACCCCAAAAAGTTCCACTGAAGTTTTACTGCCTCTGAACAACTTTGAATTGAATCAATGAACAGCCAATAAGGTCTTCCAGAATTCTTCTGTGTGAGAATTTAAAATAGAATCATTTCAATAAGGAGAGGTGTGGTACACTGCCTGAGTCTGAAAGGCATGCCTAATTGAGTGATTAAGCCAACTTGCCTTGGCTATTCTGAGAGCAATGACTGTTTCCAAAGAGAAAATAAAGATTTTGTAATTCCAATCTCTCTGTGTGGAAAGTTGTGGTACATTAACCCTTTCAAGGACTAGCTTTATTCTTGTCTTGGTAGGAAATTAAAGCCTAGTTAAAATTCATCTGTAGGGAATATAGTCACTCTTGGAGGCTGATTGCTTGTTTTAAATTCCTCTTTATTCAGTGTGCTGTGCTTCTTTTCCTCTGTGTTTTGCTTTGAAAGTTTCTCACAATAACTTTTAAGAAATAGCTTACCAAATGGGCACTCTACTGTTTGCTTAGATTTACCAATTAAATTATATTTTATCAATAAAATTAGCATTTTATCACAATTACTTTTTATTCTCTGGACATAGATAATATAAACACATCATAGGCACAGAGATGGATGTTTGGACAGATAAGTAGATGATGGAAGAATGACAGGTGATATTGACAGGAATAGGTTAAGGTATGTCTTATGGAACTACTTAATATTTAAATAGCAAGTGTCATTAGACATTACTGTAAAAAAATTCAATATAGAGTTTCTAACACTAAGGATATTTTCCACAAAACCTTAAGTTATTTCATTTGACAAATTTCTTATGAAAATACTATAATTATTTAATTATGATATTAATTATAATATTAATTAATTAAACAAATTAATCCATATTTTAATTTTTATAATTTCCCAAAATATATTATTTATAGTGGTTTTCCATTGACCCATGATACAACCTATTTTATATGTGGAATTAAGTTGTTAAGTTTGTTATGTATGTTATGTTAACTAATTTATGTTTCTACCATCTTATTTTACTTTTAGTATTTGCAAATATTTTTATAGGGAATTTCTACATTTTGTTTATTTTTATAGAGTTTCTAAATTTAATACATTTTATTACTTTCTTGATTATTTTTGAATATTATATAGTTGATACTTCCTATCTCAACTCACAGCATATAAATTATCTTATAAATGTATTTATTACATCCCAAAATGTTAGTATTGGGAAGCACACACACACACACACACACACACACACACACACACACACACACAC